>VZTT01054050.1:6080-39873 GCA_013400855.1 Buphagus erythrorhynchus
AGGTGAAATTTTGAAAAAAGCTCTAGTTCGATCAGATGCAGGTTTTCATTTTCCATTCTGGTCTCCTCAAGAAACCAGGCTTGGAAGAATATCCCTTGGCTGAGTTGCCAGAATATGTTCATAAATGATTCACTTGAACCTTTTGCAGTCAAAAATGACACTGAGAGTACCATGGAAATACATTTTTGAGGGTAGATGAGTCACCTGGGTTTCATTNGATTCTGTTACTCACATGAGTTTTATCTTCATTGCCTAAAATGCTTTTGCTGTATTGTGATCTGGCTGGATTGCTCCAGCTACCTTTCCCGTTTAGGGTCGTCAGATGAGGGAGTGTGGTTTGGTTGTACTAAAACTGAATAAACCTGAAATGAACAGCACCCATGTTAGGTGTAGGCCCTCAGTAATCCAAAATTGGCTTGTGGTCTGAAACAGGTTTTGTATCTCTTCCAGAATCTGCCACCTACAACAGCTCAATTATCTTACGAATGACTCACTGAGTTCTTGTGGCAGTGAGCTCCTGTCCTAATTAAGGGAACAACCACCTGAGCTCTTTCCTTGCACAGCTTTCCTGTTCCTCTTTTATCTTCTCTCTGCCATTCCCTAACTTACTTCACTGTGACCTGTCCCCAGCTGTTTGTGTCCATGTTGACTTTCCCCACTCATCACATTTACATGCTCAACATTACTCTGAGCCTCTTCTGCATGACTTTAGGTGACCAGAAGGGTTCACAGAGCCCCAGGGGCAGCAACATGGGGGTTGCAGGGCAACAGCACTATGAAAAAAACACCATTTCTTCTCCATAATGACAACTTGTTCAGCTGCTGATCTTTAGGCCACAGGTAGGCTCTCACTGGAGATGTCAGGCTATACTTGCTAGTGAAGGCAATAGCCGTGCTATTTGATCTCTGAGTACCCTGGGATAGCCACAGTGTTCATCCCTGAGCACATCCTACTCTGATATTCAGTTACCATTACCAGTATCCTCTTTAGCTTCAAAACAAAGTCATGAGGAGATATGGAAACTTCTGTAACTTTTCCTGCACAGCACAATACCTGGGTCCTGTAAAGTATTCCTAGTCCTATTCTCACAAAAACTTCAGCATATTGAAGAAAGGACCTTGAGAGAGGCACCACACAGGACAACGGAACTCATTTATCTGGTTTTGCTGCAACCACCTCAACGCAAATGCTGATTTAATAAACACTCTTTGCTCCTGCTGGCTGGATTCAGTGCTCACCACAGGTGTTATTTACCTCTGAAATGCATGGTGACTACCAATCAGGCTCAGGGAGAGGCACATTTTTCAATAAATAGATCAGTGTCTGAACATGTCAGCAACTCATGCCATACCTAAGGCTGGTAATGCTAACACAGAAAACAACAGTTCAGTTCATAAGTTCAGAGGACTTAGCTAAGACAAGCAGGAGCACATCAACTAAATGCATCACTGCCACGTTAGACAAGGGCTCATTAGCTCTTGGAAGGTGCTTGTCCCCAGTACTGCAGGTTCCTTCCATTAATGTGTTCACTCATTTTGTATTCAAATGCATTCTCTCACATGTGCTGCCAACACCTGGGCATCCCTGTGACTGTGCACTTTCTACAAGAGATTTCTCTGAACATATGTCCAGGGCCACATGNTGCCACATGGTATACTGGGAGTATCAGACGTGGGAAAGGATTACAGAGCCCTGATTCTCACTGTCAGCAGCTTTCATCATGGCCAGACGATAAATGGAAAGCAGTACACAAAATTTCTGTGAGTAATGAGGAGCAGCAAAAAGTGAGATAACTGAAGTATTATGGAAGAGAAAGAAATCCCATTTTAAGCACATGTATAAAAGATAGTTATGCTATTCAGGTTTGATAGGTCCAGGCTTGTGCAGGGGTACATCAGCAGAATGTGGTATTCTTGCAGCTTTAGCCATTTACACAGATCTAACTTGGCTCAGGCTAGAAAACTGAGGAGCTTTGCTATTTGTTTAAAAAATTAGGAGTCTGAAATCTCCATTGTGAACAGAGTGATAAGAAAATCACCTTGCTTAGAAAAGAGGACACAGATAAGAGAGTCCAAACAACAACCTGAAAATTACTCTGTGGACAGAAATCAGCTGGATGTGATGGTCACAGGAGTAAGTCTGCCTGCTTTTACCATGATTCAAGCAGCTTCTTGGACAAATAGATTTATGAAGAAATAGCTTTACCTCCCAAATCAAACTACCATGTTTTATATATTTAGCCAAATAATTACCAGCCTAAAAGGAGAGGTAAGAATTTCAGTTTGTGCCTCATGCATCTCAGGAGAATGCTTTAATCATTAAGTACTGGTTGGTGTGAATCTCAGTCACTTTCACCTCCTAGAATCAATCTGGGGCTTAGTAAGCCTTCTGGATCAATATACCAAGTTAATAGAACCTTTTAATGGAAAAGTTCTGTTTTACCTTACCAACATTTTCTCTTGGGAAAGAAAATAGCTCCATATCAGTATCACTTCATATACTGTGCATGAAAATGCCGTCTGTTTTAGCAGCTTATTTTAGTAAAGATATTTGGGTAGACAATAGTATTTTTTTTTTCCAATTGCTTTTTCTGGTTTTGTTTTTATGCTATACACAAGGAGTGGCTGAGAAATTCTTTCTACTATATTTCTCCTCTAGAGAGACTTTTTTTTCCAATTCTGAGCTGCTGCTGAATTCAGATGAGCATCAAAGCCTAGAAAACACTGAAATTTTGTCTCTAGAACAGAAGGATCATCTACTAAAAAATACTAGCCTGAAATATCAGAAAATCTCACAAAATAACCATATAGTCACCTGATGAGTGCACCTGACTTAGCATGCAATTGGAAAATGACAAGCAGAAACAGACAATGTCATCACTCTGCCATAAGTGACCCTACCATATTGTGAGCTCTGTTTTAGAGTGGTTTTGTCACATCAACCAAACACCACACTGGATGCTTTCTAACACACAAACAAAAGTAAGACCAACATAAACATGATGGTGATCTTGAGGTGGCATTCATCAATAATATGTAGGATGCCCAAAAAGATGACTTCCACATACCCCCACAAATGCAAAGTTTTCCCTTTAATTTATGTTTTTAATTGTGGTGTCCAGAAGGTGGCTCATGATCTAAAAGAAGAGACTTGGAGATAATGGGGATAATAGATGGTGGGTGAGGGTTATAAGAAACATGAGAAAGAAGAGAGGAAAATAACTGTGAAAAATAGTAGAACTTTTTGAGCAGTCAAAGTGCAAGTAACCCTGGAAGAATAGTAAAAGTAATAAAGAACTGCATAAATACAGAGATGTAGGCTTTGGAGTAAGCTCTAAAATCCTCTTGCCTAAAGAAGAAGTGCTTGAAGATGGTATTTCACAATATCTTTGCAGCTCTTGGTCTCAGATCTCAGGAGCAGAAGGAAGGCATTTATTCACATATAAAATGGATGCAGCTGAAGGGAATGTAGTAAATAAGGAACAGCCACTCAGACATGTGGAGGGACTGCTGGTCAGGCACCAAAATAAATTAAAAAAGACTGTCCACCACCTATGCAAGAATAGAAGTTAGGATTACATCTTACATAGAAGTCAAGGCTCAGATATTCAACTTTGCAGCTGTGGCAGATGATGCAGAATTAGAATGTGCTTCTAGAAAAACTAACAACAATTACCAACCTTGTCAAAGCTTTCTCTCTCCTCTTTCATGAATTGCTCTTAATTAGACTACATTTCAAATGTGGTTACTATTTAATAAGAATCTTCAAAAGAAAACAGACCTAATTGACAAAGATTGTAAAAAAAATCCCTAATTTATTTGGGTTTAATCCTTTGTGCCAAATAAACTGATGTTTTCTTAAATTTCATAACTTATTTTAGAAAAGTTAATTGTCTGAGAATGAGTATCTGCAGACAAACAAGAAGACAAAATTTGGTATAAATGCACCCACGCCCAGTCAAGTTTTCATTCTCAGCCCCTCAGAGAGAGTACATTAGTGCAGGAAAAGAAGCAAATCCTATGGTAGCCAGAGTTCATTACAGAGCTGCAAGTATTTATCATGTGTCCCTTTATACACACTTTCCAAATAATGCAAGTGCAGAACTACCTTCTAACCTTGTATTTGCTCATCTACATTTCTATGGAAAAGATTATGTTTACAGTGCTCTTGCTGCCCTTATACAAATGACTTAAATTTCTGCAAGCAGATGTGGATTGGAGTTTTACTGACTAAAGTTCACAGAGCAGTGAAGAGAAGCCATTTCCCCTGGAGACACTTTGATCAAAGGAAGCTCATGAGATATAATGCTGAGGGTCACAGAAGAGGGACAGCTTCTGTTGAAGGAATACAGCCTAAGGCAAGTGGATTTAAAAGAATCAGGAGAGGAAAAGGGAAAAAAAAAAGGTAAGGTACATGGCAGGAGTTAATTTTAACTGCCAATGTAAGAAGTGGCAGGGAAGAGTAGGACGTCCGTGAGAAGTCAGAAAAGCCCAGAACAAATATGGTGAACTGGCAAGGTAGAGAAGAAGACAAGCACAGAAAGTTAATTGGATGCTTTGAAGGTATATTGAATGTTAGATAGAGAAAGGGAAACTAGTTTGTGGGCCTAAAATTACCCACAAAGCGAAATGGAAAAATCAGTGATGGGAAAGGAAGGAAATCCTTGATGCAGCTCAAATATCTGAGGGATAAAGCAGGGAAGTAGTAGAAAAGGCTGCAGGTTCCAAAAATGCATGTTCACCCATGTTTCTTTGGGTATATGTTTGGTTTTTTTTATTCTTTCTAAAAAATCTAGATGGAGAGTGCTGTTACTACTTCAGAGTTCAATGTTTCTAGACTCCACCTGAATCCTCCAGATTCCCAACACTGCTGAGAGCCCCACTGGTGGGACACATGGGAAGCTGATGTTTGCACCCCTGCTACCAAAACCTTGTCACATAAACCCACCAGTGACTTGCATGGCTACTATACAGCAGTGCAGCTGATGCAACACTTCCAGAAAACCAGAACTGGAACCCAGCAAGCAGCAGCTCCACAGGACATGTGCTGTATTAGGTCCTAAGAGTAGTCAGGGTGGAAATTGGGATTGCTTTGATCACAAGTAAAGCAGAAGAAAACGAGGAAGCAGGTATTGCCTCATCTGTATTTGCAGCACTCTGACATTACTGCTTATATAATAATTGGGGTAAAACCCAAAAGCATCACAGAGTGCATGTGTCTCGCTGTCTGCCTCAAGCAGTGGGGCACAGTTACTAGAATTCTTTGAGGAACTCAAGATTTTGCCTTGTTTACTTGGCTTGCAGGGCCAGGCAGTTGAGTGTAAGAGAAATTATGATGGCAAAATACAGGAAGGGAAAAATACACATTAGTCATAAGGTAAGACAAATTATGTCTGTCAACTTGATGCTTTTCTTTGCTTTCTTACATATATATATGTATACATAGATATTTAAGTAACCTCTGAAATGCTTAGTTATAATTCAACGATTTATAAGAAAGTATCTTCCCTGGTACTTTGCATGTTTTATTCCCAAGACAAGAGAAAAGAGGTGGAAACAAAACTGTTCTCAATACAAATCTGATCAGCCTCTTCAGTTTCTTTGTTATGATAATTGGTAATTACAGGGAGGAAAAAAAAATCTTCATTTAACATGAAGATTGCTTCAAATGTCTTCCCTACACATGATCCATCACAGCCCACCTATGGATGACATGTGCACTGAAGGTTAGACCAGGTCACACAAACTCTGAGCAGCTACCAGCCATTGCTCTCTGCTCCCCCTTCCCCAGCACCTAGGGAAGCAACTGGGGCAGTACCAAGATCTGGGTATTTGAAATGAGCTCCAACATGAGGCAGCTGCTTGAGATACTACATTTCCTTCCCTGTTTAGCCAAGTGGATGGAAATTTGCATGGTGCCAGTGAAGCCATCAGGAAAGCTTTGGGCCAAAATCAGAAGCTTAAAGAGGATTAACCCCATTCTGAGAAGAGTCACTGCCTAGTCATCCTCTGATTGGGCCAGACAAATCCTTGCTCCCTGAGGATGACTGTGGCTACAGGCATCTGGTGCTGGGTCACTGCACACCTACCCTCATGAACTGAACCTTTCCAGCAAAAGCCTACCCAGCTTCATGCCCATCTGCTGCACTACAGTGGGATGCATCCCGAGTGATGACAGGTGAGTCCTATCCTTCAAAGTCAGCTTCTGTGCATGTCACAGAATCACAGAGTCACAGAGTCATGGAATCACAGAATCATCTGAGTTGGAAAGGATCCACAAGGATCATTGATTCCAGTGCTTAAGTGAATGGCCAGAACAGGGATCAAACCCACAATCTTGGTGTTATTAGCACCCCTAAAAAGCACTCAGTTTCCAAGGACCAGTTTTTGACCAGCATTAGGTTATGGCACTCATACTAACCACCAGATTCAGACTTGGATTTCATAGCCAGTTTCTATTTACATCCTGGCTTGAACCCTTGGTCTGAGTTACGAGGTTCACTGTGAGCTTCCCATCACTGCCCCAGCCTGGAGGTGAGTTTTCCTGGCAGTGTGTGGTAGATAAGCTTTGCTCCCAGCAATGTGGGGGGACTGCTCTGATGAGTCCTCAGGGGCTCTGGTGGCAGTGATGGGAAATGGCAAAGGTCTGACTAAGGACAGTTAGACCTATTTCCCCAGCTGCTTAATTATCCGGTTGCCTTCCTGGCCGTGTCCCCTTGCCTACACACAAGCAGTGTGCGGGTCTGCACACACACACACACACACAAGAGCAGTCTTTCCGAGTTCAGAGTTCTGCTATGCACAACTTGCACTTGTTTATTTTCTCCTGAAGCAAACATGTGACATTTGTAGGGATAGGGAGATTAGATTTGGATAAATTAGATGGAATATCAGACAATTTTCACAGCAGAACGAAACATTTTTAACTGGTCCTGGAAAAGGGAACAATATTCATATTTCAGAAAAGTATTTGCTAACACTGCTGAAATGGGTTGCAGTTTGATTCAAAGGGTAGCCTTGTCTCTTTGCTTCCTTCTGATTGCTTTTGGGAGCTTGCTTTCTAATCTTGACTAGATACACGTGCTTATGTATGCCCATTTTATACTGCTGTGCTCTTGTGGATTTTACTGAAGTATTATAAAAAAATGAAACAGAAAAACCCATTGATGTGAAAGAAATTTCCAGCTGAATCTAGATGCTTGACAGTGTGTACAGGTGTGCTAAAATAAATACACAGCCTATCAGAAAATGTAAAACAGGCATTCATGCACAGTCTATTGTACACTGCAAACAAATCTGCCAAGAGGCAGTGAGTGAAAAATGTTGGTGACTTGTGAACCTCAAACCTCAAATATATTCCACTGTTATTCAGAAAATGTGTGAACTCAAATGTAGTCATAGATTCTACAGTACAATTTTATGGGACATTGTTTTTTATCAATAACACCTTTAAAGGTAAAGGTAGAAGGAACTGACTGTGCGTATTCAGGAAAAATAGCTAGCAATCATGCCACACCAATGGGAGGCACTATTGTATGGAACAAAGAAAAATCAGCTTCAAACCTTGCTTCCACTAAGAAGCTGAGCAGTATTGTATATAGATAATGCAAGAAGAGCTGACAAAATCTGTTGTTGTCTGGGCTTTCTGGCTTGCAGCAAGCACTTCTTTGTCGTTTATTTGTAATTTCTCAGTGTAATCGAGTTAAACTGGAATTACATTGGTGTTATCACTAACGATTTTCAATCTGGTTTGCTTTATGAGACTTTTAAAGAGTTGTTTTGGTGTTCCTATTACTTCTTTCCTTTATTGTAAAGCCAGTTACAGGATTGTTCTCTCTCACTATAGATTTTGTATATGCTGTGTTTGTATAATGTTTCATCAGAACAAAGTAATGACTTGTGGTAAAGGAACTCATATGTGAACTTCTTCGAATGTGCACTGCCCATAAATACATACTCTCTACATTAAAAATAATGTTTATCCCACAGAACCACAGCAGTTTTAAACTCTGAGTCACAAGTTCCCCATTTTTTTAGCTTTTGGCCATTTGAGCCCCAGATCAGAGAAACCACCACCTGTAAACCTGAGAGTTGACTCCCTTGGCACTGAACTGCCAAGTTTTTTGCTGGAGCCAAGGCATCCACTGTGGATAGGGAGCTCCCAAGAAGGACATCAATATTTTCCACAGGAATAAACCTTAGATCTTTCAGCTGCAGTTAGGAAATCAGGAGGGGTGTGCAAGTAATCTCCAACCAGGAATTTTCCTTGGGAACCTCATTTCCATGTCTATGTCTCCTCCCTCTTTCCAGGGCAGTACCTGATACCCTGTCATTCCTGTATGTTTTTGAAATACCAAGAGCTCAGCCCTCTGAAGGGGCAGGTAGCTGTTGCTGTGCCCTGCCTGCAGAGGTCCAGAGGCACTGGACAGGCACCTCTGCCTGTGCCCATCAGCTCACAGGAATGCTGGCAGCAGCTCTGGGGAGTTTGGAATGCAATGTGTGCCTTCATGCTTCTCTCTAAGTATTCCCTGCTGGCCTTACATCAGCCCCATTATTGTGCCTTTCTTCCCTAGATTTGCCTATTGCAACATGAGCCCAGTGGGCCTTGGCCGTGTTTTCTGTGCAAAGCTTTATGATGTTTCTAAGGTACAAACAAGTGTCATGCATTAATCATTACTTTTATAGACTCATTTAGTGTGAAATCACATTCACACTTCATTTACCAGATCCCAAAGCTCCAGAGAAATCAGGCTCATTTGTTCCTAACCAGGCAGATATAACTGAGAACAGCAACAGAGAACAGCTGTGAGGGGTTATCCAGGTGTATCTTAAAGCCAGTTTACAGGTCAACAAATACAGGTATATTCATTATAGCTGTATCCAGAGGCTGCACAGAGATGAGTTCATGATTGCAGACCATAAAGCTTTCTAATGTTGTTTAAGAAGGATAACACTGGAATCGATGCTTCTGCCCATGGTGAAGATGTGGTGTAATGAATGGCAGAAGAAAGCCACTGCCTTTGCTCAGAGACAGCTCACACTTTCTAAGTGGCTTCTGAACAGGTGAAGTAAACCAGCTCATGCCAATGAGAGCACAGTTAATACACACAATAATATTCATTTAGCTCAGGAGACTGGAACTAGAAGTGAACAAAGCAACAGCAGAGTTTGCTGGGAACCTGAATATCTTTTACAAGGACAATCCTGCCATTTTATAAAAGGGGGAAAATCCTTCTAAACTGGAGCCAGGATATTAAAAAATTCAAATTTTGCATTATCCAGAATTTCTGGGAAATGTTGACTTGGTACTTAATAATTTTCTCTCGAGTCATGTGTGAGTGAGCAATTTATTTCAACATGATAAAGACCTTTCTCTTTCTTTACATTTGTGGTTAGTTTCATTTACAGCTATGCCATATGAAATGTAATGTAAATTCCCATAAATCATTCAGTGAGAATCTCTTCTGCCTCGACATTGTGACTTGTTGCAAACAGTGTCTACTTAAGAAATCATCACATTCCCAAAGGCTGTATAGCAAGAGTTACACTTGGGGCTTTTTGTGTAGTTTATAGTCAGAAAGGAACCCTGTACTTGTTAGATTGCAGAGGGTCAGATTATTTCTCTGTTGGAGCACATCTTGGGAGAGATAGGAAAGACTTATTGGAATACCCTCTGTCCTCTTCATTTTCATCAGCATTAATTTGCAGCTTCCTTGGTCCCTCTTGCTTCCATATTTTCTCTTTAATGAGCATGGGGAGAACTGGTCTGTTATGAAATACCAGTAAGCTACAGATGAAAGTATATCAATACGAATAGTTTTAAGCAAGACAGCAAGAAAAGTTCTACTCCCACTCTTCTCATACCTTAAAATCATAAGAAATTTGACAGCACTGTCACTGGAACTGAAACCTGTTTCTGTGAGATGAATGAGGCCAGGCTGTACATGGGGCTGGCATATCCCTATATATAAAAAATGGCCAAAAAGACCAACAAAAATCATTCCTGCCACACAGCTTACAAAATCTGGGTCTCTGCTGGAAGGGCAGCACTAGTGAGGTGCATCAGAAAACATCTCAGTAAATGTGTTTGCTATGCAGAATTCACTGTATTTCCCATTCAATTTATTTAAAGTGTCTCACAATGGATACTAGTACGTTATAAAAATCCATTTTATTTTTATTTTTTTATACAAATATATTTTTATGTCTGTGTTTATAGAAACAATATTTAGAGCAATTTTGAGAATAATTCATTGCATTTTTGCCCTTCATCCCTTTAAGTTTAGATCCACGAATCTGTTGGAATTTCTCTGAGTTTACCTTGAGTTACTTGCCTAACATGGGGCTGGGAGGCTGTCTGACATGTTCTGTGCTCTCCCACCTGGCCTCCAGTGGCTGCCCCACGGACCTGCCAGTGCTGTGCAAACTTCTCTGCAACCTGAAGGTGCCCAAAATGGCACTGCACACCTAAAGAGCTGAATGCCAGTTTTCAACCCTTTCACTAAGGGAAATAACAGAAGGAGAGAAGCCTGAGATGCTGACATGGAAATTTATGTTTCTAACTTCTGCTGCCTACATTGCTGCTCTTGCAGCCTGGCAGCTTCTTTTAAAGAGCTGCTGCAGGATGGATTTGCTTTTTCCCTCTGATTACACTGCTGTTAGAGCTGCCTGGCAGGAGCTGCAGCCCTTCTGTTTCCTGACTGAGCGTGCTTGTGTGGGGTTGGATTAAGTGAGGCTCCCCGTGGGAATGGCTTCTATGTGTTCTTGGTTCCTTTCCCAGCCTGATTTCTCTCCATCTCCCTCTGCAGACACTTCTGATCTCAGTGTCTCCTTCTGCAGAGACTGAGATCAGGTGCTGAGGGGTGGAATTATGTGCAGTGCATCCCTGCAATCTATGCAGAGCAGGATTTAGGATGTTTAATGGGGGCAAAGAGCCTCATCTCTCCAGCTCACCAGCAGCAGTATTGCCTGGGCAGGAAATGCTGCTCTGGTTGCCCAGAGCTCACCACTCAGGATGACTCCCCAGTCCTAACCCACCTCCAGCACCTTGCTTTTTTCACTTGTCCCCCTTCCCATTTGCTACTCAGGATGAAGATGCATTTTGTTCACTTAATTTGAGAAAGCCTAATGTTTTGGAAACACTTGTGTGCCAGAAGGACATGGCCCTTTCTGCTTACATGAGGAAATTAACACTGGCTCAGGCAGAAAGGACGTCCCAAACACTTTGGGGACAGAAATGGAAGTGTATGAACCATGGGACTTGTCAAACTGGTTATAACCTCTGCTTCCACATCTGCCATTTCCTGAGTCCAGTGATGAGGCATCCCAGTGATGTTGTTTCTCCTTTCCAAACAGGAAAATGCATCTTAGCCTCCTCAGAAGGGGATCATTTTGTGCCCTGAAACATGAAACCTTAATTCCTCCTACAACCACATTTCATTTCTGTGAACAGTTGAGTCTTCTTCGATATTTTTTGAACCTGGAAAAAAAGGAGAATTATTAGAAGTAAAATATGTTATTAAATGAGAGCTGACATGTGTCAGGCTTATTGATGGGAACTTGCATAAAATGTGATATTACTTCATTCCTACCTTAATTGAAGATATTTTCAGCCTAAGTGATGTGTAACTGCTCAGTGATTTAGCTCTCTTTTATGAATAATTACATTACATGTATTCTCTCTGGGTATTTCCATTGATACATAGGATAAGTGTCTCTCAGAATAGCCTGTAAAGGGGTCAGGCAGATCTCACTTCATTGAATCCCTTTGAAAATAGCATATTTTGCCTACTTAAAATCAATGGTTAAATTAATAAATACAATGATAAACCTTTCAAATGAGAGGAATATTCCCTCTGCTTATGATCTAATTCCCTGGACACCCACTTACTAAAGATTTGACAGGAGTAACATGAAGCTACAGCATTCACTATGTGGTTCATTTTTTATCAAACAAGACAGAAAGAATGAAGCTTTGTCTGTGTTTGAAAGCTGTATCATGTTGCTGCCATTTCTTTAGGCATTCTTACAGAAACCTTTCAGTTCTCCCTTTCTCATCTTCTGCAGGCTATTGTATTAGCAACATCTTTTCAGTGATTAACAATATAATGGTGATTTTTGCATGAAGCATAGGAAGAGCCTCATTCTTACCTGTGTACTCATGAAATAGCCAATTTCAAACCGAGATGAGAACAGAAATAATTATAAACACTTCAGAAAATAAAGAAAATTTCAAGAGCTATATTTAATATTAAACACTACACAGAAAATTTCCCAGGCAACAGGCCAAGCTGAGATTAACTGGATCTTCTTTAAGAGGTGTTTGTAATGCAAATTTAAAGCCAAATAACAAAAAACACTTTGACAAACCTTTACATCATTGCCATAATCTGCACCTAGACCCAATAAAATAATAGACAGGAAAGCTGCCAGCATCCAAACCACGAGTATGAAAATGCCGTATTCTGCAGCTCACTGATAGCAGCTGGAGAGCTGAATCTAACAGCACTACTTCAAAGCTTTCCTAGGAAATAATTGAACACTTAATGATTTTAAAGTTCCAAGATAGGTCTAATGCCAAGTTGTTATTTAAATTAATTTACCTAGCAAATAATCAACACATATGTCTGGAAGATGCTTACCTCTGTGTGTGTGTTTGAAGCTCTGCTACAGTGATAAGTAGAACAAGAAATGCAGTGGGACATGGATCTTGTCCCAGGACCCTGGGGTAAGCTGCATAGGAAGTTGATTCTGGATGAGGTGAAAAATCCACCTCTCAGACCACAGCATTCCTTTGATATCATTTATTTGCTGCCAGCTGGGTCTGCTTCCAAGCAAACTTTGGAGGGCATCTTTCAAAATGCCACAAAAGACTCAGACTTGCCTGCAGCAAAGAAGCAATGGCTTTTGTTTAAGATATTTCTGTGTGATGTTGGTGTTTCAGTACCAGCTAAGTTGGCTTCTGTCAGCTTGAGGTAGAGAAGAGAGGGAGGTCAACCAGCAAAGCCAAGACAAGTACAGGAACTTCCCTCTCTGTCCCATTTCTCGGAGTGCTGAGGGGCACCCCTCGAAATGACGAGGCAGCACACATTTAACACAAAAACAATGCTGTTCCATACCACTTCTAATTGAAATGTGGCCTTCATCACCATGGTATGTGCACCTGCATTACCTGAGGCCAAGGCTGTCACGTGCTCCCCTTGTTTCTGCTCACTTGCCATGTCCCAGGCAAACTTCACCTGCACCACCTCTAGGTGTCTGCACTACATTTGGCATGATTCCCCACCTTTGCCCATCATCTCTTTTGGTCCCAAGACTTGCTGTAACCTTGTCTGCCCTTCCACGGGTCAAGCTCGAAATATGCTCAAGGGTTACTGCAAAATTGTTCATAGGGCCAAGGGCAAAGTAGAACTTGCCTTGTGGATAAATAGGAATTTTCAGCTCTCTTTTTCTGAATTAAAATACGTGGCCTCAAAAGGCTGTAAGATAAGTTAGTGAAAAGCGCTGTGTGGAAAAATGTTTAAGAGTCTTACAGCATGAAAAGGGGAAAGAGAAACTCCAACCAGCCTGGTCTTGCAGAGGGTTTAATCCTTCTTTATAAATTAGCCTCTTTGTACCGATGAAACATGTTTGATCAGATTCCAAATCATGGCAGTGATTTGTGCCAGCTGGGAAGCTGAAGAGTAGAGGAATGTTGGATATTTAAATATTTTACCAGCTCTTCATCTGGGTTAATATTTTATTAGCAGCAAATATGCCCTTCTGCTAAGGAGTCTAAAACTAGTGCTCACCCATGCTGAGGTATGGGTACCTTTGCCTTGCACAAAGGCAGTATGAAAGACAAGAGTTGAGGGAACAATTGGTGTCACTAATTTCTCTTTCCTAACTGTGCACCAAATGCATCCATACTGATGAGTGTTTGCATTCTCTGTGCCTTGATTTGCAAGCCTGAGTCTCACAGTTCAGCTTTTTTTCCATTCACATTGCATTCTGCAGTACGTACCAGCCAATGTGTAGCTGAATCATCCAAAGCACACCAGGTCCCTGAGTCTGTGTCTGATCAGGATGGCAGCTAGCAGGTCAGTAGGACAGAGAGAATTACAACACTATCTATAAAAACTGCTCGAACCTAGTTCTGACAAAGTGGTTGCCAGTGGGACAGGCCTGCCCATGACCTGTCTTCCTGTACTCCCCAGAAAATGTTTCATGGTTGGGATTATTTGCCTCTCCTTCTGCAGTCAGCTGTGGCAAGAACACCAGTAGGTCTCTGACAAGAGCAGGCATGGATATTGTCGTACAACCAGACCTAGGATCTTGGAAGATGGTTAGTTCAGTGCTCAGAGTGCAACAGGTAGAGCAGGATGCAGGAGTAGACTCTGTTCTGTGCTGCCACCTGATCCAGCCACGAGCAGTCATAGAAATATCTGTGTAAACAATTATTTAAATAAAACCCAAGGCAGTTTCTCTGAGCAGCTGCCTCTGGAAAGGGTATCAGCGAAGTGGCAATATAGAGGTGAGATGGTAGCTGGGAACATGGGGAAGCTGCAATGATAATTAAACCATCCACGTGAAAAACTGATATAGTGAAGTATTGATATATGAAACTTTGTGTGAATTTACCTGGTTTTGTAACTCTATTAAGTCCTGAAACCTTATTTTTTATGCATACCGAGCTAAAAATTACTCCCAGTCTTGCTGGTTGGTCAACTCATAGTGGACTATTTATTCTGCAAAAATACTAAAATTATTTTCTCACAGTATTTTGGTTGATTTATTGTGCCAAGGAATACCTGGAATTCTCATTAAATTTAGTATTTGTGGAGATGATGGTAGTGACTAGGACCACCCTGCTTTGTATTTTTCCTCCATTCTTTCATACTATATGTCCTACGAAATTAACTAAAAAAATTGGGGAGCCCTCCAGTGGCTAAAATTATAGAGCCTAAATTACCAGTGTATTAAAGAAGTATCCAAACATTTGATGGTGTCATCCAACTTCACAAAAATCTATACCATTTTAATATAGAACTTTACAAAGTGTTATCCTTCTACTGAAGACACAATTTTTGAAAGGTCAATCCAGTTAATTACCTGTGGAGACACTTGAGGAAAAATTACCCTAAATGTTTTTTTTAGAAAATACACACAAATGCAACATGTAAAATATCAACTTTGAGCTCTTAGAGATTTCATTTTAAAGATAAATGTCAGGAATTTAAAAATGGTCTGCATTTGATAACACAATTTTTCTCCTACTCCTCAGACTCTTACTTTGTATTCTGCTTTCATTAAAAAAAAAAACCAAAACAAGCCAACCATCCTCTGTGTGTGTTGGAAATCACGACTCTTGACTCTTTGGCAATGTCTATATTGATTCCTTAAAAGTCTGTATATTGCAGGTTTATCCAGAAAATGTGCCAACATGGTGTTCTGTTAAAAGAAGAGAGAAAAGTAACCCAGGTTTGCAGCCCAGCTGAGGTAAACAAAAAGCGTTGAGTGACTCTGCTCTGGATCCTCCTTGATCTCACTTCTAAAATGCTCATTGATTTCCACGAGAAGAGATTTGGACTAAAAATCCATGGGGAGATGTTGCAAAGAAAAAAAATCTTTTGTCCTTAAGGCAGTAACAATCTCTTACTACATGCTTCAGATTTCTGTTAGATCATGGAACTAAGCACAGACAAAACATAAGTGAGACTCTTATAAATGAGGAAATTTGGGACAATTTAATATGTATCTCATTGCAACAAATTGGAAACCCAATGCAAAGCCCATTAAAGTCAAAAGCTTTTGGCTCAGGCCCTTGGAGAAGGATAAATGGATCAAACTTAGAAAACTGCTAAATCTCCCTTTGAGCTGGGAGACAATCTTTGCACGGGAGGTGACTGCTGAGCTGCTGGCTGGCTTTACCACTGAGTGGGGTGGTGATACCCAGCCCAAAGCCTGAGCTCCCAGTCGTCTATGGCTTGTTTCTGCTTGTTGGCAGCCATGAAGCAGAGCCAGTCTGGTCACTAGCCCAGAAAGAGACTCCTGCCCTCTAATTAGCTGTGAACTGACGTTGCTGACCTGAAAGACCTCACAGTTTGTTTTTTTCTCCCTTCCTCTCAAATATTGCAACAGGTCTCTGTCACCTTGCATACTGCTCCACAGCTGACAGGTGATCACAGCGCTTTGTAGGCAGTCTGAGCCAATACCCCAGAGCCTGCACAGTGTCTCTGTAACCCAGTAACTAACCCAGCTTTGCAGCCCAGCTCTTCACACAGAAGTAAACAAAAAATGTTTAGAGACTCTGCTCTGGATCCTCCTTGATCTCACTTCTAAAATGCTCGTTGATTTCCATGAGAAGAGATTTGGACTAAAAATCCGTTTGGTATCACAGGAGGACAGTTCCATCACACAGGCTTATCTCAGGGCACCATCCCTGCCCTTGGCAGTGCTGGGCTGCAGGGAATGACTGCCACTGTGAGAAAGTTGGAGCATCAGCTTCAGCCTGATGGAAACACCCTGCTTCTCAAGGATGAGGATGGCCAAATTCTGCACTGTACTGTGACCACTGCCCTGGAAGCATTGGCTGCTGCTGTTGGTGAAGGGCAATCTTAAAGCCCCCTCCTGGCTACCACAGCACTACAAGTCCAAGAGAAGAAGGTGCATCGTGCAGCCATCCATCATCTGCAGAAGCCTAAAAATAGCATGGGGTGCCTACAAATTGAAAACGGTCTGTGTCAAGAGCTGTCAAAAGCTGTGGTTGCCACAGGGATAATTGGTTTGTGCCAGCTGTAGTTGATGGGTACCAAGCTGATGAAAGGAGACAGTATAATATGCCTTCTGTTGTTCAATTAAGGATTTTCTAAATCTGTTTAAACTGAAAGCTCTGGATGTTGTAAACCACCCAAATGCACCCCAATATTTGTAACAATGACGGAATGCTGGGGAAACAGGGCTCCTCCTAAAAAGTGCATGCACTCAAAAAATGTAATCCCTGTGCAGGAACAGGCCATTTGGTGATGCTTTTGCCCTTTATTTCCCACCAAATTGCTCCCTTCAGATTAATGCTTCTCACAATCTTCCCTTATCACAGGGGTTGCAATCTTTACTTAATACCCTAAGGCAGGGACATCTTGGGTTATTTTGCACAGTGCAAGTGATTGAAATACAGCAGCAAACTGTTAACATGATCCCAAAACTGCTGGCTCCTGGCCAAATATATTTCTACAGTCATTTCAAAGAAGGTGATTAATGGCATGTCAGAGAGCTGCTCTGTATACCAAACATTACTTGAAGGACTGTAAATAGATAAAACTGAACAATCAACAACTGTATACTGAAATAAAGCCAGGTACCCGAAGGGTCCTGGGAATCTCAGTTGTGATTTCTACTTTTATTGTTGTAAATGGTAGGTATCAAGAGGAGATTAATAGCTCTCAAATTAAATTTGCAGCTAATCTCATAGTAGGTGGCAAAAACTCTATCATAGAGTCAGCAGCCTTATCTGGAGGATATAGTAATAAAATCCAACCTGAACAACACAAGCTAATACACCCAGAAGAAATGAAGAAACACATGCAGCTGTTTGATGGGGCTGGAGGTGTTTAGAAAGAAGCAATGCTGGGAAATTGCTGGGTGAGATGATGTGCAGCAAAGCCATGAAACTGGCTGTAAGCTCCCAGCGTGGCATGGCAATTAGGCTGGGCAGCCTGTAAAAGCAAAGCTCATTGTTGTAGTGAGTCTGGGCAACATGAAAAAAATTACATTCATTTCACAGGATTGGCATGCTGGGGGTAAAAAAGATTACTGTTATGCCATCAAGTATTGAACTTGTGAGGAAAAGACTGGTGATCTCAGAAGTGTTTATACTTCAAGAACTCCCCTCTCTGAATTCTCTCTCTGTCCCCAGCTTGCCCAGTTTTGTAAGGATCTGCTCCTGCAATCTACTCTGAACCAGGAAGAGCAGGGGTGGCACAACTGTCCCCCCCTGCCAAAAAATCACTGCTGGGGGCTGGCGAGTGCCCTGTAGCCCAGCTGTGCTCTGTTTCTCAGCTGCAGAAGTGGTGGGCATCTTCAGAAGAGTGACTAGTATTGGAAAAAAGTCTGGTCTCAGCAACAGAGGTAGTGCTGGCACTTCATAAATGTAGTATTGCTCCACAAAGGGCACATCTGTCCTCACCCCAAAAATAAGAGGATGGGAAAAGATTCAGAGATAGGTTAACCAGGATATTCAGAAGTGTGGAATGGCTTTTCACTAGGAGCAGCCACAGAGACTAGAACTCTCTGACCCAGGAAAGGACATGTCCAAGGACTGTTGTGCTCTAGGTCCACCAAGCATCACAGAAGGATGGGTAGGGAGTGACTGTTGGCTGTCCCACATGAGTTTGATGCCCCACCAGGATGCAGTGACACCAAAGAGTGACTAGGACAGAACCGGCAAAAAGAAACAGTTCTTCATAGAGACAGGGTAAAATATTTACATTGGACCAAAAACAACTGGGTGAATTCACAAACATCCACTATAGTGTCTAAATACCAGAATAACTCTTCTGGATCAGGAGCTGCAAATTTTCAAAGGCTGGGAGATTATTCTGAGAAAACACACTTAACATGTTCTTGCACTCCTGCTTGCGTTTCTGCTATGACTGTGGGCAGAGACACAATACTGGGTCAAACTGGCAAATAGTCTGACTCACTATGGCCACTCTATGGTCTCTGACAATGTGCATGTCCCACAAGTTTCCCTGTGTATTTCCTCTTGTCATAGCACAACAATTGCACCAGGCCAACCCTGATGTCCCACTTCTCTCTGCATTTATTGTGGCAGTGGATGTATGATCAAGCTACACATTTCTGTGCCTTCAGTAACCATCTCTGTCAGTGGTCACTATCTTCTCCAAGGCAGGACAGGCAATAACAGAGAGGAGTATCTAAATTGGGGAAGAGGGGTTTTCAAAATCTTCCTGAAAAGTGGATTTTAAGTTTCTACACTGAAGTCACTTTTACCACTTTCATGTCTTGTTCATGGTACATTTGGCGGTAGTTCCCAAAGTCCCAGACTTCGCCAGGGAAAAGCAAGCTACAGCTGGATCAGTCCTCAGGGATTTCTCTACAATTTTCAGGTGATGAGTTGCTTCAGGTCCTAGACACTCATCCTTATCTTAAAGAAATGTCTCTTGCAGCAGCTCATCTTTTACCAACCCCAAAAACCCCCATCCCCAAAGCAAACATACACTGTTTGACTGCACACTGCTCCCCTGATCAGGGCATCAGGTTAACACCACTTGTCTCTCCCAGGTCTAGTGGGCCTGGATCAACCCCTTGTTACCTTACAGATAGAATTGGCAGCTCTCCAGAGTATGCACTGCACGTTCAGCTTCTCCATTTCTGCCCTGAAATACAATCCGGCTGCTCCTGAAGATTGTAAAAGTAATCAATAATAGGTTAAACTGCACATTTACTCCAGGCACTGGGTCTCCTTACATGTAATAAGTGTTTATGAACAGAGAAAGGCATCCCAAATTTACAGAAATGCTTTGGTAATCCTAAAGCTAGATTTTTTTTTTGGTGTGTGCCTGTATGCTCTGTGAAACCAATTTTATTGTGCTTAGGGGATAAATTTTTACTCACTAACACAGATTTGGATGGGTTTGCTTTTATCACAGTTGAAAATAGGAGGCTAGTCTGTGCCCCCCCTCCCCACTTCTTACACTACTATTTCTTAATGATGTGCTTTTGTCAGTGAAGATGAGTTGGAAAAGACATGAGGATTACATCCAAATTCAGCTGTATTTGTAGTTCAAACATGCGGGAAATGAGATGAGGGGAGGAAGAGCTTATGCTAATCCAGACAAATGGAAGAGCTTGTTTTCACAAGGTTTATTTGAAGTCACATTAAATTCTGTTTGTAACAAGATGCATCTGCAAAACTGGGGCTGCCAAAATATATATGCTTACCTGCTGTTATACAAGTACTCTAGGGCTTTTAATGAACTGCCATGGAGATGCTTAAATCATGTGCTGCATATGCAAAGCATAATGTAATTTATTAGACAACTAATCCACAAATGCCCATCTTTTAATTCCTTCAGGTGGGCAAATGAAGGTAGAAAGACAGAAATGACCAGCTTATGGCCCCACAGAAAACCTGTCCAGAGCTGGGATAACAGTATGGGAATCTGGCATTACCCTCCCAAGCCCTAACTCCTCCCAGGGCTGTGGTGAGCCTGTACCTTGGTGCCCCAAATGACTGATTAAACAGCATGGGCAGTGTGTCTCCCAGCTCCAAAGGAGAGACTGCGTTACAGAGGAAAACAATGCTTCCCAGGCAGCTAAATAATCACCCCTCTCATCTTTGAAAGGCAGTGCTGGCCCTTCTTCACACCACTGAAGATGTGCTCATGTGTCCCTTGGGCTTGGCTGTTTCTGGGAGATGGTGCTGGCTCCCTATGCCAACTGCTCCATCAGCCTTAGTCATAGCTCATCCCAGGTGAATGGGATAGCTGGTCTTGGAGCCATCAAGGAGATTAAAGACACGGAGCCCCTCCACCCTGAGCCAAAGGTTTGACTTTTCTAGTGGTGAGGCTGGCCAGAGCAGTGTTTCTGCAAGTGGAATTGACTGGTTTAAGCTAATTTCATCTTTCATGCACAAGGTAGAAGAAAACAGAATAGAGGTACTAGAAGGAACTACCCTGCCAGGGTTTGGTGGGTTGTCACTCTTTAAATGGTGAGCTGCTTTCAGTCAGGCTCCACAGATGCTGCCCAGAAAGAGCACATGCCTTGCCTGTATCAACCTTTCCAGTTGGTCTAATGAGCATTTCTGTGAAGAATCAGAGGGGGCAGCTCACCAGCTTGTTCATGGGTGGTTTCCACTGCTCCTTGGAAAGCCACCCTAGCACAAGACACCAAAATGACACTCTGCATGTGTCCTTCATGCAGCCATTCAAACTGTGCCTGCCAAGTCCTTTTTCTGAACAGAAAGTGTATCATCCTCTCCATCAACGTGTGTGTTAAACTGATTGCTTTCCTAAGAAATAGAGACACATTTGGGATTTTTGGAAACTTTTTATCCACTTTTGTTTCTATTCCTCCCCCTTACTCCTTTAAAACAGGTCTAATGGCCTACATTTGCAATGCTGAAGAAGGTGTTACGACTTTTCAAATGTTCAATATTTTTGTTGAAACCATCTTGAGAAAATAATATTTAATTAAACACATTTACTATTTCTCATCTCTGTGTGATCTGTCTGATTTCCTAACTCCTTAAAATGATAAAAAACATTAGTCTGTTCATAGATGCTGGCCCAAAGCCCATCACACCCACAGGCTGTAGTTTTATGATAAGAAATGTTTGCCTAATTCTACATACCATGGAATTATAACCTTAGTTTAAGGAAGAAAAAAAAAATCTGTTACATAAGCAATCCCACCAGAACATGGAATTAAAGGACAAATTCCAATCTAGGCAACTCAGAGGAGTGGACATGTATTTACTCTCTGAGATTACCTTTTAGCAAGTGCTAACTTACCACAGTGAGAGGTGCTGTTATAAAAAGAAAACACAGATTGCTGAAGCTAAAGCTCAACCTCCCCAGAGAATATCAGAAAATACCTCTTCCTCTGCTTTCTAGCACTTGCTCTTAGCAGGTACCCTGCACAGCAAGGGGGCAAAAAAAAAAACAAAAACAAAAAAACCAACAAAAAAACCTGAAATCAAACCCCAAAGCCTCACAGTACCTTATTTTGCAAGAAACAAAGTGTTTCAGGTAGATGTTAAATGACCCCAGCTCTTGATTTCAGTGAAAGCTAAACGTGCTTTGCTATGCCACCAGGCAAGGCAGGAGAAGGAGGAGGATGGCTCAGTACTTTCATCAAGAAGCTCTACACATGCCAGCTTTCTTCTCCTACGGATGGGATGAGACACAGGCAGTATTTCTTGGTGAGTTGTGCGTATTTCTGCAAATCACTTTCATCACGTTGCAGCAATTCCAGCAGATAACATGACATTTTTCTCTGCTTTTGCATGACACCTTTCTCCCCTTTCTTTTATAAAGCACTCATTTGTGTCTTGTAGATTTAGGAATATAATCATCACTCAGTCACATGGCTCAGTACAACATTCTGTTTCTTATATCTAATCTAATAATGCTCAAACACTTCTTGGTATAACTGTATCTACTTTGTATTTAGTCATACCACAAACTGCTCACAAACAATAGATGAATTGTTTTTGTAGCTTTCCTTTCCCTCAAAACTGACACAGCAACTTCATTTTGAATGCATCAGTATTTCCCAAACTTGCATTTTTCAGGGTTGTCACATTCTGCCTCTCAGCATGCCCTGACATGCTCCTGCCTTGATGATGCTGAGCAGCACAAGGGCCAGTCCCTTATCACACATCTCTCTCCTCTAGGGAGTCACAGGCCAGGTGCTCCTCTGCCTGTCCCACCAGCAAAGCCTGATCCAAGGGCAATGTCAAACTCCTGCCCAGGAATGTGCCACAAGAGCTGCAACTGCTGTTCTCCAGGAAGGCACAGGGCCCCATTTATGCTGTTCCCCTTTGCATGGGATAAATAAATGTTCACTGAGGGCAAGAAAGAGCACAAGATTGAATTTGCCTCTGTACAGCCATGGGTACGGGTAGTGAGTTTGTGCATGGGGAGGTGGGATCTGAGATGTGCTCAAGAGGAAGGGCATGGAGTGCAAATCATCCTCTCTCCCCAGGGGAATGCTGAGATCAAACTGGCCTTGGGCTACCTGTGATCTCTTCTGTCTTCCAGCTGGTGTTTAGCAATGCCATGGAAAGATGGACAGCTCCTCCAGGAGAAACATGAGCGCCCCAAGTTCCATCTCTCCCTGTGTTACAGCCTGCTGAGGTGAGAGACATTGGCTAAGTTGTCTAAGCAGGGAGCAGCCTTTCGTCACCTGCATGATGAGGTGGTTACTGACATATAACACCAAAAGACTTCAAAAATACCGAAGGGGGGAAAACACAAGAATTTTAAGCATCAGTTTCCAGGTGACAGCAAGGACTTGCACATTTTTAAGAGAGAAGTGGCTCCTGGTACTCTGCCCTGAGATGGACATATTTAAGAGACAACCTACCCTCAATGTTTTGTTTGGACTGCTTGCAGGCTCCTGTGTTGGCTTGCTGATTCCTCTGACACCCTGCAGCTCCAGCACAGGTCACCAAGTCAACCTGGGCAGTACCCTGCCTGGAGCTTGGATCTTTTTGAATGTGAATGACCACAGCTGCCACTCAGAGAGGATCCTAAAGTAGAGAAGAGCAGCTGACCACATAGTGACGAGCACTGGTCATGGATCCTGAGTCCATGAGGGTGGCAGCCAACACAGACACAATGCTGCCTGGCTTTGGCCCACTAGTGCTGCCTGTTTTCCAGCCTGTGGTGAGCACATCTGTGAGTGGGGGGCCCTGCCAGCAGCACAAGCAAGGCATAACACAGAAAGAGCCCATGAGCCATGCAATAGGATGTACCCTGCTGAAGAAGGAGATACCACTGTCTCAGGACTCTTCACCTTAGCCAGCCAGTCAGTGCTGGCTGCTTGGCCAGCAAGAAGCCAGGAGAGTGCTGCTGCTTTCTGGGAGAAAGGGGAGCCCAAGATTGCAGCCAGCCTGGGGTGAAGACCTGCCCTTGGCAAAGGTGTGCAGGCTAATGAGAAGCAGATCTAATTTAGCAGGTCTGGTGTCTGCCACCGAGCGTGCACTGCAAGGTCAGGCATCTGTGTTCTGCCTTATGCTGCAGCTGGCCCCAGGGTTCCTCTCTCTGCTGGGCTGCTGCTCATGCTCCTCTTTGCTCGTGCATGGCTTCCTCCACAAACCCTACCAAGAACATACACAGCTTATGCAGCAGGTAATCAACTAATTCCTGAGGACATGTGAATCAGCTTTCAGAAATGGCAGCAACATCTTTCACTTGTTTCTTTTATCTACTTGAGTAGCTGAAACAAATTAGCTATGCATGCTGCCTTAAGTCACTGATTAACTTCAAGAGAATCCATATTTTTGTCATCTGAGATTTGCAGGCAAAAGTATTATTGCTAGGTAGATCAACTGGTACAATTTGAAAAGTAACCAAAGTTTGGGACATATGGTTTCTTTTTTAGGTCTGGAGTAGAAGGAGCAGAACTAATACATTTCCTTGCAATACAAGTGAATCAAAACAGTTTCTTCTCTTGTTTTGACAAAACTTCATTATTTTTTTGCACCTGATTTTCACATCAAATAAATATCAGGAAAAAAACAACCCACAATGCTCTCAGTTTTCATTAGAAATGGAATAAACATAGTCAAAAGAAACATACACAACTACAACTCATTTTGCAATGAAGATTATGTACTCATGACAGAAAAAGTTCATGTTCCAGACTGGAATCAGTTAACAAAAACTCCTTGTTCAAAGAACATGCACTCATACATTCATAACTGTACTAAGACCTATTGAACTATTAAAATCCATTGGACTATTGAAATCAGAAGTGATACATCAATAAGATCCAAATGACCTTTGAATGGCTGCCTTTTAAAAACAAAAGAAAACCTGGGGCTGTCACAATGAAGTTCCCCCTTTCCTAGCTTGATTAACAATAATGATTGTAAATACTCAACTCCTTTGCCTACTCTTCTTCATTGGCTTTTGCAAGGAGCAAAGCAAAAGTGACCAAGAATACTAACTTTGCATTCTAAAAGTTCAAGAGATATGTTACCAGGTACTCCAGGTTGAACTGTAAGGGCTCCAAGCAGCTCTGGAAGAGGGATCAGAAATGCAATTGATTCTCACCCACTGCTGTAAATTCATTGTTTCTCTCCTGTCAGTCACTGTCAGAGGTAGTGTAGGAGAATGACTGAGAAGCAGATGGCTCCATCTAATAAATTTTGCAGGCTCATTTTTAAACAAGTGAGGCAGTCAGCACTGACAGTGCTTCACAAAAACCCTTCTGCCTGTCCCAATGTCAGCAGCAGCACTGAAAACGGGCTGCACATCCCTGCTGGTTAGTAGGCTGGTCCTGCCAGGACTGGCAATAGCCTGTTTCTCAGTTCCCTCAGAGGTGGCACAAGATTCTCTCTCACTAGCAGACGTCTCCTGGGGGTGGGGAGCTGAGTAGAAACCTGGTGGATGGAAATAGGCAAGAATATATTCTGATATAAGGAGGACGTTTTTTACAATGATGGTGGTGAAACACTGGAACAGGTTGCCCAGAGAGGTGGTAGGTAGCCCATCCCTAGAAACATTTAAGGCCAAGTTGTAGCAGACTCCGAGCAACCTGATTTGCCAGTGTCCTTGCTCATTGAAGAGGGATTGGACCAGGAGACTTTCAAAAGTCTGTTCTAACCCAAACTATTCTATAATTCTATGATGCTATGATTCTATGACTCTTCAAAGCATCAGCTTGCACTAGCTTTGATGCTCACTGATACAATGGTGTGTAGGATTGTCAAGTCCTCTTCAGTAAGCATAAGCAAGGAGGACTAATTGGTAAATGGTGCTGGTGGTGGTTTTGTTATACTCGCTAGGGCTCTTTTTTACTTCCTCACATCTCCAGCAGCTATTCTCAGCACTAGGTCAGCTTGGCCTAAGCTAAATGCAGAATATGCCTCCAGTAGCTTTTCCAAGCAATGGTACTTTTGCATATGTATACACTCACATATGCATTATCTGTGTAGGCAAGAATATTAGGCAGACCCTCTTTGCAGCTGCACCAAGCACCTTTTTTCTAAGGAGAGCGCAGCAAATCAATTCCTGTTGTCAGTACAATCCAAGGGGGAAAAAACCGGTCTTCATGGATTCCTGTAAGTGAAATATTTAACATAATCTGAAGCCATAAGTTAGTTTTCTCACATTTCTCCCATTTTGCGAAGAAAGTAGTAGTGCATGCATATTCATGAGTATATGAAATTGATGGGGAATAATTATGCTATTCCGGGTAGTAGTAAAAATGGTTACATTTTAGTCACTTTTAGCTTGAGAACCTCTGTGGAAATAGTCACTCAAATGTTTAGAAAATAGATTCCTAAAGAATAGAGGATTCCTGAAGTTTCTGTGTATCACAACAGTCTCCCCTTTAAGAAGGTCAGCAGAAAGTAGATTAGATTGCCTGTATATGTTTTATTTTATATAGAATCTAGAATTTACCCTCAATATTACAGACAGTATGTATAATTATATAATACATCTTACATTTATATAACAGTTCGTATTTTTCTGACAAAACTTGCAGTGAAGCAGATAAATGATTATTACATTTGTTTTGTCTCAGGTCAGAAAGTCTCAAGCAGTTCTGTGTTTTGGGCTACTGCAGATGTGTTGCAGTACACTTGCCAGAATAACAAGGCAGCTGTCTTGCAGGACTTCACAGTTATTCATGGGGCAAAGGAAACATTTCAAAGAACTGCTAACCAAGAAAACTGCTGCACAGAAAAATCACTTGAAGATTTCTTCTTCAGTTCACATTGCAATTATATGAAAATTTTGATTGATATTTAAGCAACAGCTTCCTGACTAAATCTAAAATTTCCTTGGTTTGGTCTTTGTATATATTCTTGTAAAAAAGCAAACCATTTGGCTGAACATTCTTAAAAAGCTTTTTTTGGTATGTATAACTAACCACAACTTGCAAATCTTACATATAAAAATGCACCTCAGCATTTCAAACATCATTTGAATACCATCAGACATATAGTCACTTCCAGGTTGCAGAATGCTCTCATGCAACGCTAAAGGCTTTAAACTTTGCTGTGAAAAACATGGCTATTGGACACCTGATCGAAAGGCTCTCTGCTCAAAGACAGAAGGTCCAATTCACTGGCAGACAAAGCAATACTCTTGATACAAACATGGCATCTCTCTTTTGCTTAGAGAAGCCCAGGCTGGTGTCTGATGTAATGGTTATGGACATAATTAATGTAAATGATGCCCTGCTGTCAGAAGACAGAGTTTCTAGACCATGTGTTCATTGTTGACCTCTGCTTCTTCATGTTGCTCCTATTTGGGGAAATATTAAAAATGTCCTTTATACCATGTCATTTGTTTCTGAGTTTTCCTGTTAAAGATCAAAGGAAGATGATACCTCTCACTTTCAAATAGCGATGAAATAGATGGCAATTATGGGACATGGAAAGGGAAAAGACAGAAATCACCTTTCTCAGATTTAATTTTTTGGAACCTATTATTTTGAACCTTGTAGTGGACTGGACACTATTATAGTGCCACAGAGGTTGTTTTGTGATAGAAACCTCTATTGATAACTGACTCCCCTCTTTCCTCACACTGAGGAACAGAATCTATAACTTCAATGACCAAAAGTGCCTAATACATCCTACATACCTCAGCACTCTGGAGTTACAGGTATAAGCACTTTCTTACATAAGTCTTCTTTCCTAACTAAAAATATTTCACCACAGATATGAAAATAATGTATATCCAAAATAATAATTTTAGTAAAATAGCAATGGGGTTCAAACCATTCTGTGTTCTCCAATTACAGTAAAAAATGCCTCCAATTTTGTGGAGAGACAATCAAGATATGCCACTGCATAATCTTATATCTTTCGATATACATCTTATGGACTAAGAGTTCCCTTCATTACTGGTTATGGAACAAACCTCTGGGAACTGGAACATTTCTAGCCTTACCCTAAGCAGAAGGTACAGGGGTTTTCCTGTTTCTTTTGTGTATTTTTCCTACAGCAGGTATTTGGTCTATGAAAATAGGGCAGGGCATGAAAGCAAGCATGTGGGCCTTCTTCCAGATTAAAGAAATTGGGTCTATTATTGTGATTTCAGCACATGCAGAATATTCAGTTATGCTCACAAAAATGCAGATACTCAATCCTGGCTCCAGGAGAAATATGGTTCAAGGTCCTCATCCAATTTATGGATGTGGGCAATTCTATCCTTGCAGGTAATTCTATTGAAATAAGGGAAAATTCTCTGCTGATGCAGTTTCTAGCAGCTGGAGATGTGCTTTTTGGATTTGGGCCCCTGAATATTACTTGAAACATCTTGTGATGCACTGACTTGTGGTGGAGTTACTCTGCATGGACTCCCACTGACTTCAAGGAGTCTGCTCACAGTGCCAGGACCCATTCAGAAGTCAAAACCTGGCTTCAGGCACAGGCACAACATATATTAACTCATCAAAAATTCATTTTGAGCTCTGTTTGGGGAAAGCCCTGTGCACCTCAGTGGGTGACAGCCACCAGTGTGTTTGGTGCTGCTTTCCAGCTATCCCTGGTGCAGGAGAGAGAAAATTCATCAACTCTTCCTCAGAGGCTACACGGATCACCAGGAGCTCTGGCACAGCATTTCTCACAAGCTGCCATGTTTACTGCTCCCACCTTGCAGACTTTGGGGTTCCTATCAGCTTGTCACCCTGACCTTTTATGAGCTTTAGTGAAGTTACTTCTCTGCTTTCAGTTCATTTGAGCTCTGGAATGAGATGCCAGGGACAGCAGGATGAACCTTCTAGCACAAATAAGATCCTCACAGACAAATTCAGTGGAAACTCCACAATACTCTATTGATTTTTTCTTCTCAGTACTTAATAAAAGTTCACTTCACTCTAGAAGTGTAACAAAATGATAGGATTGCATGTCCATTTACCAGGATGTCATTCCTAAACATCAAAGGCGTGCTTTTAAAAGATCACAGGCTCCCCTGGACCATTTTGTCCAAAGAGAGTATGTGCTCAAAACCAGGCAAGAATTTCTGTATTGAATTTCAGTGAAATACTAGTGGTTATATGGCTGTGGTTATATGGCTGGTTCATTGCAGAACTTTGAACACTAAGCAATGATGTTGCATTTACAAATGCTGGTACTTCATCCTATTGAGTTATTTGTTAACTTCTGTCCAAGTATAGACAGGTATTTTTCACATCAGACACTTTCATGATGAAATCACATGAGTGTTCAAAACAAGGGGAGCAGAAACCAAACAAAATCTTTCTGCTGGCAAGGGAGGAGAGAAAAAAGAGCATGAGAATAAGACCCTCTTATTGTGTCTTACTCATCTTGAGAAATAAAAGAGTGCAGTCCCATGCCTAAGAGTGAGTTATAAATAATTGTTACTTTTGGCCTCGAGTAAAACAGACCATATGTCTACACTGCAGCCACTGCAGGTCGCATGAGTAAGCCTGAGTTAGGCTTGAGCTCTCTCCCAGACCTGCCTTGGCAGTAGGGACATCAGAGCAAATTCACCTCTCTGATCAGCCAGCTCCTTTGGCAGCATCTTTGTGACACCTATGGTCTGAGCAGTGCCTGTGCCAGCTCACGACTTTATCTCTCTGATTCCCAACTAGGTGTAAAACAGTGAAAACAGGAAAAAAAAAAAAAAAGAGAGGAGGCGAGGGAAAGGAACAGTGAAAGTTACAAAAGTCGGTATTCTTCAGAAAAATTCATGACAGCTGCTCTGCATTAACCATTGAGCCACAGTTCAGGAGTATGAGTCCCTTTGTTTCTCAGGGATCTCAGCCCATTGGTACAATCAGCCTTCCCTGCTTCATTTCTCCCTTCAAGCATGGCAGAGCTGCTGTCCCCTGTGCTGTCCTCCTGCTGATGCAGTGCAGGTCAGCTGAAACCTGAGAGGGAGAGGAAAGATAGTGACAGCAACCAGGAGCTCACGAGGGAGAAGTAAGCAGAGCGAGGCCCTGGATGAGTCACAGTGGGGTTTCAGCGCTCACCAGGAAATGTGGCCACTGATTACTATGCTTGCATTTGCAGTCTGAGGTGTAGGAGGCATGGACCTCAATATGCATGAGCAAATGGCAGTGTCTGAAGGCTGAACCACTACAGCTTTAGCATAGTATCCCTCTGTATTTCATTCCATGGGAAGGGTCCTTTCATTAACTTCCTGCCAGAAGATACCAGTGGCAGAACAGCCTGGCATCACTTTTGGCACACCCTCTTATTGGTTGCATCTAACTCCTCACTCTCTGGTCCATAAGTCTCCGGAAGACTCCACTTCTGTTGGCTGCCAGACAAAGGAATACTCCATATCCATGGAGTAAGTCTGTCTGGGAGATGGGTGCAGTAACTCCTGCCCACTGAACAAGGTAAACACAGCAGAATATTTCACAGCTATGCCATACACAGTTACAGGCACAACCAGATACATGTTAGGCTTACTTCAACACAGGATTATATTGCAGTTTGTCACAACAAAGCCCAATGAGATCCGTGTTACCTCTCTCATTTGTGTGGCACACACAGTTCCTGGCTTTGGTGTACGTATAATTACTGAGACATGATTCAGGTGAAGTTTAGATCCTGAACAACACATTTTGCCCCCTCCTTCCCCCGAGTCAGGGAAGTAAATATAAAATAACTTCACAAGAAAACTGGAGTATTATGTTTCTATAAAAGAATTTCAAGAAAGTAACAGGCGACTAATATTGCTGATGTAACAAGAATATAATAGGTGAATTTCAGCAGTAAATCTCAATCATGTTACCTATGCCTTAGGGTATTAAGACGTGATGCAGACTTGAGAGCTTTGGAGACCTCTGATCTGTGTTCCATTACAGGGACATGAAAGCACTGTCTCATAAAAACAAGTGGGAGAAATGAAATAACACTTGAGTTTTTAAAAAGTTGGTGCATTTTTTCACATAAAAAGAAGATATATTCTTATTATATTTCTGATGTAATCATGAGCCTTCAGCTTGGGATCTTGACAGAATGTTGTTGTACTAAAATCCATACTGAAAAGTTTACATAGTCTCTTTTTTTAAAAAAAAAAATTAATTAATTTTNTAATATTTCAGAGCTTCTCTGGACTCCTATTCCAGTTTTTTACTTACCCTCACAGAGAGTAATTCTTTCTAAATATCTGATTAGAAAGTCCCTTGCAAATTTTGACTACTGCCTCTTGTACCATCCCTACGCGCCTTTTGACCCAAATGCTTTAAGCTCAGCGGAGTAGCAGGTAATGATTCTGCTTTGTGATGAAGCATTTTTTAAACATGTAGAATGGGGGTTTTCCTTTCTTATTAGGAAAAATAAAGCCTTCTGAATATTTACATAAAAATGGAAGGTGTAGGAGTGTCAGTGCACACATCTGAGCCTTCTGGCTAGGGTGGTGGCTCAAAAGGTGGGACACCAAGTTTCATATCTCTGCTGCATGACTCAGAGTAGAATTTTGCCCCCTGCACTCCTCCAGGTGGGTTGCCAATGTCACACCATTTGGATCCATGTTTGCCTCAGCTTGCTCATAGACGTCTTTGATATGTTTGTGGTCACCATTTGGCTCAGCAAGGCAGCATGGTTTGGGGATTAAGTCCTGAGCCCTCTGGAATCCAGCAGCGGTCAAAGGTGGTACAGTGCCTGCTGTGGCTTGGCCCAGCCTCAGACTGCTCTAAGTTGTTTGTGGCCCCTCTTTGTTCACAGACTAGCTCTCTGAGATTTCACAATAGCCCAAGAAAGGTCATGTTGCTGATTTTCTCCTTCTCCTTAGCACATGTCTGTCACAGCCTAGCTCTGCAAGGTAAGTATGGGATAACAAATGCCAGCACCCAGATCCCAGACCAGTGTCCTTTGTCACCTTACAGACAAAACTAAGATATTGCAAAGGAGCCCGAGGGGGAGCATGGTGTTTTCAGTATCTCTGAGAGCCCATTCAGTGCCCTCGGAGGCTGGCTATGCTGCACAGAGCCAAAAGCTCCCAATGGCTAATCCTGCCCCTAAAACTGTCTCCTTCTGTGCCCTCAAGCACAGTATTTCACCTCTCTGTTGCAATTTTTTCATCTGTAAAATTGGGATAATGACATTTTGCTAACTCACAGGACTGCTGTGAACTTTAATTAAGGTAGGTTTTGTAAAATGCTGTAATGAGGGAAAGCACTAAGAGCAAGTAGATATTTAGTTAAGCTGGCCGATGTGGTGCTGCCAGACTTGCCTGAATAACTCAGGATCAGTATGTACACACCGGAGATTGCTGTTCTGTACACCTTCAAAGATAAACATGGCAGGGCTTGAGTCTTGGGCAGGCAGGATTCATTTTGGGAGTGCGTCTCCCTAAGAAGACTGGTGTGCAGCACTTGCTGAGAGTGACAGAATGGGTCAGGTTGAAGGGACCACAGTGGTCATCTGCTCCAACCTCCCTCCTCAAGCAGGGTCATCCTGGACACATGACACAGAACTGTTCAGATGGTTTTTCAGTATCTTCAGTGAGAGAGACTCCACAGCCTCTCTGGAGAATGTGTTCCAGTGCTTGGTCAGCCACATACGAAAGAGGCTCCTCATGTTCAGGTGGAACTTCCTCTGTTCCAGTTTCTGCCTCTTACCTCTTCTCCTACTGCTCAGCACCATTGAGAAGAGCCCGGATCCATCCCCATTACACCCTCCCTTCAGATAATCAGAGACATTGATGAAATCCCCTCTTATGTTTACCTCCCACCTTCTTTTTCTTTATTCTGCAGACAGCAAACAACTTTGATTTACCAAGATCCTCCTTAAAATGGAGTACAAATCCAGATGGTAGGATAGTCTGTGATACCAAGGACTGAATGCATAATATTTTTCTAATCCCCTCTTTCTGTGTATAGGGAAAGCCACAGGCATATACAGGTTAAAGGTAGGAAACCAAAGAATTTCTGTACTGCAGTGGCAGGTATTACAAGGTGACAGCATTGCATCCAAATGCCTTTTCCTTAGCGTGTGAACAGGAGTTTTGTGATGGAGTTGCTCTGTTTTGCTGCCACCATGCAGCCACAGGCCCTCCTCTGCCATGGGCCACAACTTCCATAAGGTGGCTGAGGCAGAGTTTCTTGCAGGGAGGCAAGCAGTGTGTCCACAGTGGGGGGGATAGAAGGGATTGCCCTGCCTGCTGTATCCAGCTCTTCAAATGCACTCAGACTTCATGTTACTATTTTCTCTACACTGGATAGCCAGGTAGCAAGGCCTTGGGCATCTGGCAGCACTCAGCAGAGGGGTGACTATCACATAAATCCATGCAAACACAGTGTCTCACAGGTATGTGTCCATCTGGACACTCTCTTCCATTTTGCACCTTATGGCACCCAGCAGGTGATGACCATCATCCTTGCATCTTTCTTCCAGTTCCTTTGCTACTTCCTGGGCCAGGAAAGAACTTACTGCTGTGAGCTACACTGAACAATTGAGCAAGTGAATGGAGAAAGGCAGCACTAAGACAGGGAGGACTGGGACTCAAGCTGTGCCTCTGGTCACTCAGAGAGCAGGAATCAGGTAGTCAAAGGGACAATGAGGGACATTGTGCCTCTCTTTGGGGATCTTTCACTGTCCTTCTTCTACACCAGGAGAGGTAGGTGTCACCACAGCCTTGCCCAAGGAACATGGCCCTACTCTGCCCCCTCCCTGCTCACATGCTGCCTGGTTGCATCCCTTGCATGAGAAAAGACCAGTCCCTGCAGCCAATTCATCTGGAGCAGTGGTGAGGTCTGGGACTCCATATTCTTCTCTGAGGAATATTTAATCTGTCTGGCTCTTAATACCACCCTGTTGCTCTTTGATCAAAGATTATTTAAGCTATTATTGAAATATTGTGCTCAGACATCTATTATGGCTGGTATTCACAGAAACAATGATCCTCACTAGCTGAGCAAATAATGTTGAGCTGTTTGTTTTAGACAGAATTCCTCATATTCACTTTATGTTACTTTCACGCTGCTGGTCACGAACAATGACACTTTTCCAGGGCTACAAATAATTACTGGGAATCATATTTCGGCAACATTTCCAGCAAGCTTCTACAGTGAAAATTCATTTGCAGCACTTCCAATTCCTAGGCATTTCTTTAAGAATCAGACATCTGAT
>VZTT01054050.1:53802-69978 GCA_013400855.1 Buphagus erythrorhynchus
GGTGGGCTCGGCGGCGAGGGGGACGAGCGGGACGGGGGGCTGCGAGGAGCGGCCGCCGCCGCCGTCGGCTCGGGAGGCTTCCCCTCCTCGCCGCTCCCCGGAGGGGTCGTGCACAGCGCCGGAGCGCCCGTCCACATCCCGGCGGCCGGCGGCAGCAAGCCGGTGCTGCAGTGCCGCGTCCTTCTCCTGGACGGGACCGAAGTCAACGTGGAGCTGCCGGTGAGTAGCGTGCGCTTACCTCCGCCGCCTGCAAAACGGCGCCTGCAGCTACCCTCTCCCCTCCTCCGCATCGTACCCCCCCTCCCTGGCGACGGGCACCTGCGAGTGCCCCCCCCCGGCCGCACCACAGGCGCCGTTCGCCGGGAAAGCCTCGCTAGTTTCGTCCTTTTCCTCCGTGGTGCCCTCGCCGCCGTCCCCGCCTGCATGCACCTGCTGCCAGGTGCGCGGCGCGCCTCCCCGCCATGACCGCCGCCCGCCCCCGTCCTGGCTGCCGGAGCCGTCTGCGCCCTTCTTCCCTCTCCCCGGAGCCAGCGGGGAGGTGGGCACCCGCTCTCCTCCTCCCTGCGCCGCCGAAAGCAGCCCCTTGCAGCGCTGCCTTCCGCGGCGCCTCTCCCGCCGGGAGGGGCCGTCCCCGCGGTGCGGGCGCTACCTGTGCCTTTCCCCGGCTGCTGCGGGGGGCTGAGCCCGCCCGACGGCACCGCCGGCTGTGGGGGGCATCCCGGTGTGCCAGGCGGGGGGAATGGAGCCTCTGCGGGGCAGCAGCGCCTTTGGCCTCGCTGCCCTACGGTTTGCAGCCCCCAGCCCCGCAGCACCTGTGGCGCGGCCGCGCTGCCCCCGCCGCGGCGCGGTCTCCGGGGGTCGCCGCCTCCTTCTGCTCCTTAGTTCGTGTTTCCCACCGCCCCCGCTGCACTGACCGGCTGAGGGGTCCTGCGGGGTGCCCGAGGCGCTCTCCCCGTGCCGTGGCGCCCGGGTGCGGGGCCGGGGCCAGGGGTGCGCCCGGGCGGCTCCGGGGGTGCAGCCCGGCCCGGCCCGCGGATGCGGGGACCGTGCCGGCGCTGAACTTTCTCCCCTCCGCTGCTGTGCAGGAGGAATGAGGAAGGGATGGTGCTGGCCTGCGGGGCTGTGCGTGTGTTGTTTGTGCCTGCTCGCTGGGGTTGGGCCGCGTTTGTAGGTGTTTCAGCATCCCCAAAGCCCGTTGTGTGTCCTTCTGTCTCTCTTAAAGGCAGCTGTACGGTGGTGTGTATCAGTCATTTACAGTTTTGGTTTTTTTCATTCCTCGCAGCTCCTAAATACCACCCATCCTTTTTTGCTGACCTTTTCTGTCCTTTTTGAAACCTAAGTTTCCCATGAACTAGTATGGTAGTTTATCATGTTTGAAAAACATTTAATCTTCTTCCCATTTCAACCCAAATAGTCGCCAGCCATTAAGCTTAGTCTCCAAAAACAGGTGGGAGAACTTAGTGAGTCTAACAACCTGAGAAATTGTGTGCTGCTTTCATCTCCAGCAGTATAAAAGAGAAGTTTTTTTCAGAGTACCTTTAGACTCTTGTTAGGTGCCTTTCATATTAGCTGTCATCTGTATATATTGGCATCATTTCACTAAAACATGGAATTTGGCAACACTATTGTTTCTGCTTGAAAGAAACAGAAGAGATTGAGTAAGACTCTTACAAGTGAATACAGAAGTATGTGAACGGAGCCACCTAGAGATACTTGCTGCAGCATTATCAGGCCTCCCTTGCCTACAGACTGCATCGCACATTTCCAGATATTTGAAATGCTAATATATTTCTTCTCCTCACATCTCCTTCACAACTTGCTGCACTCCTCCTAGCATCTCAGCACAAATCTTTCATAAAGTAGACTTGATGATTGTTATCAGTGTACTAAGGGTTTACTTATAGAGGTCTATGTCAATAAGCTTGGTAAATATTTTGTTTAAGGTTATACTCTGATTTATCAGAGGTCAGATATTGCTGTGTATTATTTAAGATGGTCTGAGGATTTGTAGGATCAGAAAGTGAGGTAATGACACTCTTAGTCCTTGAGTGCTGAAAACATATCTGCTTGGCCCAGTAAAGAAGCTGTGGAGCACTCTTGCTTGAACTGATCTCCAGATGAAGCTTAGACTTGCCAGTGCTCTCAGAATGTGAGCTGCACATGTGGTGGTTGTAGCTCAGCTGTCCAAAGACAGAATAAGAAGTTGGCTTTATTTTTTTTCACCCAAATCCCTAGACTGAGGGAGGACTTTGGAGCATGTAATAGCTGTCAGTGCTTTGAGGATTAAAAACTGTTCTGTTGAATTACATATCTATTCCTCATGTTTTTTTCCTTTCTTTCACAGAAAGTAACACCCACACTGAGAGTTAGAAAAACTGAAAAGAGGCATTCCACCATTTATAGAAGTTGATCAGTAAAGTTTCTCTGAGCTTTGCAGGTCTAGATTTTATGGAAATAGTGTGTGAAACAGAAAGTGCTTTAATACTCAGGAGCTGAGGTATGGGACTGGTTAAGCTGAATGAATCGAGTAGCATCTCTTAAAAAAAAAGTGTATGGTGGTTTCATTTCAGCTCAAATTTTATCAAAAGGAGGGAGTGTGGGCTTCATCACCAATCAGCAGCTTACTCATGAAGTCAATACAGAGATGATTGCAGAGGATTTCACTGTGGTGCTGATTGTGTTTGCAAGCACTTAGTTCAGGAGATACTGGTGTCTATAAAGTGTGCTATTTATGGTGGCATTGCACCCCTCTTGCCTTTCTAGTTGAAAAAGGAACTTGTTGATATTGGAACACAATACTCTTGCAACTGCAACTTTTTAGGCTATCTCTAAGACTTTGTTTAGAAGTAATTGAAAGGTTTATTAGATTTCAGAGACTACAGGGTTTATTTGCTAGTGTGGAGGAATGACAGAAGAGACATGACTGGAGGAAAACTAGCTAGCTATTACACAGAAAAAAGGTTTAGGGTTGTTTTTTTTTTTTTTTCCTAGTTATAGTTTCATTTTTTTTAAATATTCCAGTAAAACCAAAAATTTTGTCCAAGTTAAATGTATTGCGTTCTGCCACAGTGTTTTCTTATAGGTGGGGGCTGTTAGAAAAATAAATTCTACATCAGTAAAGTGATAACTGTTTTTGTGGTTAATGTTATAATTTGTGTGATAGTGTCTGTATCAGAAAGTACATGTCTTGTAAACCCTTGTCAGTTTTATGGTGGTGACAGAAGCAGAGATCTACTCTGATCTCCAAGTTCTTCCTTAGCTTGTTCTTCTCTATAGCAATAGTGACTAGAGTAATCTTTCTTTATCTGTACTTCCACACCCTCTTTCTACTGGGTCATTTGCACTTTATTCTTTTTACTGCATGTGCTCTGCCCTTGGACTACCCCATCAGCTAACCTGCCCTTCTATGTGCTGAGCACTCTTTGATTTGTAGGTGTTCTCTGGCTTTCACAAACTTGTTTCGTACCCAGCTGCCCCCACACAAATGTCAACATGAGATTATTCTAAGCACTGCAGATACCCCTGGATAATGCTTTCTATACTGTGCTTCTTGCATGAAATTTCAAGGATTGCTTAATGATGCTGGCTTTTTTCTTCACTCTTAAGGCAAGAGTCATGTACTTTAAAAGTATTCTTTCTAAATAGAATAATGCACTGGATGGCTTTTTAAGCCCACAAGCTCCTCAGGGCCCTGTATTGAATGTGAGATGCTATTAAGGTTGGATCTGTTATACAGGAGTGAGCGGCAGTTGACCAGTTCTGTTGCTGTGGGGTGATTTCCCATGGGAAGGAGAACATAAATGGTGTCATTACTTCTTCTTGACCTGACACCATGTGTCTGCACATCTGAAATCCAGTGATGAGAACTGATGCAAGGAGAAAAACACTTCCATTAGAAACCATCCCTCCTCCTCACACATAATCTGTGTTTCTTTTTACCATTGGGAACCTGTTTAGTGTTGCAGTCTCACTTACACTGGAGGCTATTAGCTGGTCAGAGTTTGCAACTTGGTTCTAGGTAGATGGAAGGCCCACTTGCTCACTGTTGCCAAAACAGTCCTGCCTCTGTTTTTCTGGAGGACTCGTGACTTTTTAATGAAAGAAAAACTGGTTGTAGGTGATGCTGTGTTCTTACAGAAAGAATGCAAGGAGAGAGCATTGACATTTAAGCAGCAGTGATGGTGCTTGCTAGTTAATACATAGATGGCTCTCAAAGCCAAAAAGCCAAATTTTTCTTAACTCTAAGGCATGATGGCTGACATTTCTAAAAACTGAGCCTTTGATTTTTAATTAGGTGCATCTTATGAAAGCTTAAAGGGCAGATATGAAAGATGGCTATTCAGTGGGACTGTCCAGAGTAACAGGAATTAATGTTGCTCAATGGTGCTGAAAATGGTATTTTCTGATAAATTGTGGGAGGGCAGGAGGAGAATTAACATGTGTAGAGTGTTCTTGGCTTTCGGTAGTCTTAAGTGGGATAAAAGAAGCAGCAAATGGTAAGCTTCCTCCACTATGAAAATCCTCATCCTGCAAAGCAGATCTAAGATACCTTACATCTTCTGTGATGTGAATCCACAGCAGTCAACATGTTGTCTGTTATAAATACTTCTTTCTAAAAATCTTCGTGCTCTGATAAATTCCTCTGCTGCTGTGAGCACCATTACAAAGACTTGTGTGATGTATTAGAAAGTATGTAATGTTTAAGGATTAAATTAATCAACAACTCAAATATAACTCTTCAAATCTGTGAATTATTTTCAGATGAATGGCTTTTATTTTATTTCTTTGGCTTTCTTTTGGTGTATCTGTTTTAATAATTGTTTTGGCTGCTATGGAAACACTTCAGGATAGGAATAGTAAATGTCCTTCAGTACTGTTTTCTAATCTCTGATCTGCTATGTGTTGTATTCTTTTCTTATTGGGGTGACATGAACATAGCAAAACTTGCTGTCTGGCCTTTATGCTTACATCAAATATAAATGTTAAATTAACTCTTGAGCAGTCATCTCAGTTTTATTGATTAGTGTGTTTGCCTTGATAAAGTTATAAATATCAGAAGAGAAGTGCAACTCATTTTTTCTTTCTTTCATATCACTCATGACTTCCAAATAATGTTTCATGAATATTAACTCTAGAGAAATGCACTAATATGCATGTAGACAGTTGGATTCAGTTCATGCTCTGGAGTTAGAAATAACTAAGGAGTTACACACACACATACACCCCCCTCCAACAGATATATTACATCACATGGATGATGGGATTGCTATTAAATTCTTTAAGGCTTTTATCACTTACAAAATTGGTAATGTGCCTTCTTTATGCAGAAGATTCCTTTCAACAACATAAAATTAGCGTACTTGCTGGAAAATGTTAAAAGCATATTTGCAACACTGGAAAGGGAAAGGCCTCTCATGTTCATGAGCTCTTGTGAACACCAGCACAAATAATTTCCTTCATAAACTGATCAGGCTCTGTTAGTAGAAGAGGTTGGATATTTTTGCTTCTTCAGTTCACGTTGCAATGCCTTTTGAGTACCTTACAGCTCTGATTAAGCAGCTGTAGCTAGAACTCAATGTGTTGTCTGCTGGTAATAACCTTTAATTATGTTATCCCTGTTCCATATGCCTTGATGCATTGCTGCAGCATGTACTGAAGGTGTGTGAAAGTCATTCACAGTACAATCACATACACGATCAGGAACATACACAGCCCCAGAGAGAGAGAAAGGAGATGGGGTATGCACACATGACTGCAGCCATGCTTCAGAAAGGCATGATGTTAGGCTCTTGAGATAGAAGAGGGAATTTTTGGCCCTTGATGTGCTTGCCAAACATCCCCAGTAAATCTACAGCAGATAAAAGAAACATAGTAGAAAAGGAAATGCATAGTAGAAAAAGGAGACAAAAAGCAGCATTTTGTTTCGGCATATGTAAGAGAAATTCTGCTTTTGAGTTCCATTAGTTATTAATGAAGACCAGTACAATTTTTCAGTGTAATACAAATAGACAGGATGACAGGAGTGGTGCTGCAAGGAGTTGACAACCAGGGAGGGGGAGAAATCACTGCCAGTAATGGGAGCAGTGTAATGCAAAAGCAAGAGCACCTGGTACTGATTCTCTGATGGAGAGCTTATGTGTTTGGAGAGATGGGGAGAAGGTAAGGCTGTTGTATGCACTTGGTCAGAAGTCTTTTTGAAGTGGACTAGAAGACAGCTATGCTTAGGAGAGTAACCATGTGAAATGTCAGTGTGGCTCTTGTTTATTAGCACAAAAATGCATTTCATAGCAGATGTTTGCACTGGGTTTATCTATCTGATAGCAAACCTTGAAAAAACTTTGAAGACCTCCATGGATTTGAAGGGAGAGGATCTATAAGAAGGAAACTTACAGAACAGTTTGACAATATAGGAACTTTTTTGTCAACAATGTATATCTAATATGTTCTGGGGTTTTGTTCTAGTGGTTCTATTCTAGCCTAGAGTGCTGAGTGGCAAGCCTGTAGCTTCAGGCTCTTAGTAGGAGTCCTGAAGAGGAAAAAGAACATCTGGGCATGTAAAAAGTTCCTATGAGGCAAGAAATAGGAGCAAAGAGACTTTGGAAGTGCAGTACATGTGTAAGAGGAAGCAGAGGGCTAGTTTTGTTTGGATTGCAGATAATGGTCCAGGAAGAAAAAAGCTGAAGAGACTATATATATAACTGTATAACTATATATAAAATAAGGGATGTATTGTTCATCTGTTTCTTTTCTGAAACTGAAAGGGGACAGCTATCTCCTGCTTCTCTGCACCTGCTTTGTCTTCATGCACTTCCTTGTGCTCCTATTTGTAGTGCCTCTGTAAATACCCTTTTTATGTAACTTTCTCTAAGAGGCTGGCCTTGTTTAGTGTCTCACCTTCTTCAAGCGTAAGTCCATTTTGCAATTCAAGGCTTTTGTTGTTAAATTCCCAACCATTTCAACTCTCTTTTCATTTGCAGTCTCCTCCTTGAGCAATTATGTATACTTTGTCTGTGTGGGTATCATCTGTATTAATAGCATGATACCTAATGAATTTTCTTTTTAATAAGAGCAGATTTATTTTAGTTTTATAGCTTTTCCTTTACTTGATTCTGTTTTCTGAGTCTGTAAAAGTTTTATTTTCCTCCCAGGAGCAGCTAGCTACACAAGCTGTGAAGGATCTCTTCTGCTTCCTTCTGGTTTGGAGCTTAAGCATAGTTCTCTGTCCTATTCCCTCTTACTAGTTTAGAAAATTTCTGTGGTTTTCTGCAGTTTGCAATTTTCGAATTCAGAAATTTGAAGCGCTCCTCAGTCCTATTGCTTCCCCAGGAAAATTCAATTTCCTGGCTGTGGCCATGAGTCTCTGGCTGGCTCAGCAGCTCATCCAGCCAGCTTGACTCGCCTGAGTGCCCTGCCTGCCAGGACACAAATGGTGTGGGCTGAGGACAGCTCCTTGTGAACCCTTTGCAGAGCTGACATTAGGGAAACACTGGTAGCTATCAGTGAATTCATTCAAAGGTTAAACCTCCATGCTTTAAAAATGTATGGTTTCACATGGGACAACAAAAATAGACCTGAAAACTCAAATGATGTGGAGAGAAGAAGGGAGAACGTACACATCATTGAGTTTGCAGGCTCTTTGCAAAGTAAATAGAAGGATAAGGATAAGTACAAAAAAATTCTGTTTTTTGCTAGATGGATGAGCTCAAAGCTACTATAACAGTATGTACAGTGTTTCTGGGTTAGTATTTTAAGTACGTGAGAAACGGGGCTTTTAGTACTTGTTTTCCAGTGTAGACTATGGTAAATGTTTTTTTTTTTTTCCTGCATTAGAAATAAAGGGTTTGGAGGGTAATGAAGTGTTTAGAGTGACCATCTGCTCTTCATTTGATATACTATTTCCATTTATTTCTATGCATCAATTTCAGTGTGTCCTGGACCATTAACTATATTGTGATGAGATTATTTTGAAATATTTATTGAAGTTACAGACTCAGACTCTGGCTATGAGGCATGAAAAATATTAAGAGTTAATTTATGTTGGCTGTTTGTTTTTGATCTGTACAAATGCAGATTGTTTCCCTTCCTTGTTGTTATGGAAGCACAGATAGTTTATCCAAACAAATACCAAATCTTGTCTTTTATTTTTTTTTTCTTTTCATCTTTTCTTTTTTCTTTAAGTATGCTAACAAACACCTTGAATTTATTCAATATTTCATTATCTTAATACATGTGGTACAGTTTATATGATAAGAGACTGGAAATCCTAATAGAAGAGCCAGTTTAATATTTGTGAAATATTACAAATAACTCTACACATATACGTGGAGAATGTTGGTACTCACTTTATATGAACATAGTGCTATCAAATATACAGTTAGAAAAGCAGTGTTACCATTTATGGTTGTGACCTGGAATTAAATTATTCTAGCCTGCAACATTATTTCAAAGGATAACTTATATGAGGATTAATTATTTTGTGGTTGTTTGAAAATAATGATTTTCTCAGTAGTTCTTTGTAGCACTAGTAATTGACTGTATGTATTATTTTCATTGGTATGTTATGTATATATATCTAAAATAAATGTAGAACTTGAGAGGATTTTTGTAATTTAGCAGTTTTGACTGGGAAAACACCTGTTTGTTTTTTGTCCTCAACTGAGACTAAACAAGGATAGTGATTCCCATTTTTAAGTTTAAAATTCCCTATTGTGTGAGGTCCTATAGGTTATATATTGGATGATAAACAATTTCAGGTTTCTTTGTTAAGCTTTAAAATTATCCCAGATTCTGAACAAGTTCTCACTTTAATTTTGATAAATAATATTAAAATGCTAACTGCATCACATCTCTCTTGTTGGTATGAGGTCCAAATGTTACCTGCTTTAACCGTACAAGTGAATATTTTCCAAATTTTCTGAGAAAATGAGCAGTCCTATGAAATTTTTTCCTTCTCCCTTGTTTCCATCCAGAATTGGTCAAGGCTGCTTTCTATCATTTAACCAAATCTCTTTCATACCTTGTTAGTAGCTCCTGGATCTATGATAAAGGCGTGATTTTAAATTAAGAGCTTACATTTATGTAAAAAGACCAAACTCAAGAACTTCCATTTTCGTAACCAGTGTTCAGTGCAATCATTGTGTTGCAATAAAGATCACTATTCAGTAGAGATGCTGATCCTCAGTGTGGAGGTTTTATATTCAAGCTACTTACTGAGTAGAAATTCTTCCCGAATAATGAACCTTCCATGAGTGCTTTGCTTTGAGAGATGATGAATGATGAGTCTGTTATCTCTTTGAATTAAGCAAATAAGTGAAGAGTGGTGTTATTCTTCAAAGTAGGTCGTATCGCTAGGAAGGGCAGCACTCTGCAAGTGTAAAGTCCAGTGGGCAGTATCCACTTTTCTCTCATTTTTTGGTCTTTGGATGCCGATGTAAATTGCTGTCATTTCAGACATCCTGCTGTGTCTCTGTGGAGGAAGGAGCTGGTTTAATAGTGTAACAATATAACTTCATTGTGCAAAAGATTTGATTTCTGTTCCTCCCTCTTCCTGCTGTTTCATGTTACTGCGTTGGGTTTAGTTTCTTTCCCTGCTGTTCAGCAATGAAGAGAGGGTGGCAGGAAATGTTCCTCTTTGTGGCTGGCATCCCCTTTCCCTGTGGAGGAGCATTTCCAGCCCTGCTCCGACTGTCCCAAGCTGGGCAGGGGTCTCGTGTGCCAAGGCCACACTAGGAGCTGGGAATGGGAACACCCAGCTGCAGGGTGGCTGCCTGTGTGCCCAGCATCTCTCTGGCACTGATAATTCTGCATGCCGCTCTCAGCAGCATGCTGGAGTTTTGTTCTTGACTTCCAGTTAATTAGGATGTTAATTTTGATGGGTTTTCTTTTTATGGGGGAATGTGCTTACTAGGACAGCAGAGACCCCTGATTCCTTTTACAGAGGCCAGTGAAGCCATTAAATGTTGGCTGTAGCACTTCTCCCTTTCTCCTTTAAGCTGTTATCAGCCTGTATGTGTGCTCTGTCTCCCTTCATTCCCTCCTTCTCATACAACAATATTTCACATTTGGCTTTTCTCTGTTCTATGAACTGTTTCAAAACTTATAAAATCAAACCCCTTGTTTTTAGGTATGAAAATCGAGGAGCTTTTGGGGCATCAAAACTCAAACTGCTGCAAACAGTAGGCAGAGGAATTGGAGAGGAATTTTTCTTTTAATTAAAGAGGTTTATTTCATTAAAGGTATATAATATATTTTTGGAGGTCAATCTATGGGGAAATAATCTCAACAACAAATATTTCATGAAGTATTTTTAAACTTAGAATGGAAAACAGGCTGAGGCTATTTACTCACTGCCTTCATGTTTTCCCTTGAATTCTCTGAGCCATCTCCTCTTTTGCTGATATTACATACAATTGAAGTGGGTTTTTTTTCCTGTGTAGCATGTTGATGCATTATATGCATTAAAATTTATCCTGTAGTAAAACTTTTCTGATGTGTCATTTCTGGCTTTAGAAAATAAAGATGTTTACTTTAAAGATGGAAAAAATGAGGAAGGAGTTTGAGCACTTGTCTGTATATTAGCAAAAAAACAGGCCTAAGTTGATGACTGCATTTCTCAGAAGGGAGTGGAAATAGAAAAATTCAGTGCTGTGAAACAAAAACAAGTGGGTTTTGTTTGCTGCTATTGAAATTTGCCAGCAGATATTCTCATTTTACAGTTAATAAGCTTGGATTTTGATGTATTTTCACATTAAACACCCAGCATATTTTGGCCTGTGATTTGATCATAAAACATATTTTGTAAAAAAAAAAAAAAAAGTTCATCTGTTTCAGCAAACATTATGCTTTAACAACAGTGTTATACTCAGGAAAATGGACCATGATTTCATCCCCCTACATGTTATTGTATTAGGTACAGATAGAATGTTTTTTTCTTGAAGAATTTCATCTCGCTTTGACAGAGCAAAACAGATCATCTGATAGTGTTTCCAGTATGATCAGAAGCTTGAAAAATTGTCGAATAAAGCAGAAAGATAAGGTCTTTTGTAGATAGAAAATACTGTTCATCCAAATTCTGTTTCAGAAAGCAGATTTTTTCCCTGTAAAAGCTGCCAGTTTCTCAGCATTTGTGTAATGCCAGGAGGGGAGAACTTTCCCAGCTGTTTCAGTAAGCTGTGTGCTGGAAGCTTTCTAGGAAGAGGAAACAGTCTGAAGAACCTCTGTGTGACACCTCTGTGTGAGCTTGCTGTGACTTCCAGCAGCTGTTGAGAGAGGGAAAGCTGCAGTGCAAATGCTGGCTTGAAGGATAGCCCTCAAAATGAACTTGGTTTCTTTTGCATTCTGTAAGGCACCTTACTGTTTACTGAAATCAAAAGTTACTTCTTAATTTAAGGCAGATAAAGCTTTTACATAATACCAAAATCTTCAGTAAAGTGTTTGGAAAAGTTGTTTCTTGCAAGCTGCAGGGCAGACAAGCTGATTAGGTTGTGAGAGAGATAGGGAAACATTTAAAGAATATGAATTCCTCTTTATTGCATATGCACTAACCTCATTAACACGATAAGGCTGTCAAGGCTGGGGCAGCATTAAATGACTTGTGGGAGCCAGCAAATATAGGTCCCCTGAAAAGCCTCAGGCCTGAGGAGCTCTCCCTACAGACAACAGCTCTCTGAGCAGCACTGCCTGCTTCCCTTGCACAAGTTTTGGATTAGACTCCAAGACCCTGTATATGGGAAGGAAGCTCTTCTCCCAGTTTTCCTTTTGAGTCTTAGAAAACTACATATTTTTTGTATTGGTTTCTTAAATGGTGCAGTTGTCTGTCTGCATTGCAGAGCTGATACAGATGAGGTGGAGGGTGAAGTTCTTTTATTTCTGTCATCTTGTGCATGATGTGAAAGTGCTCATTGGAAACAGCAGATAGTTGACTTACCCTGTATGATCCAACTCCAGCTTGTGGCGCTGAAAAAATGTCTCTGAAACCAAAACATTAATTCAGTGCAGTTCTGGAGGGACAAAATGTCACCACTTCCTCTGCTTCTGAGGCTGTTGTCTGCTTTGCTTGGAAAGTATCTTCTGTGAAATGCCAAACTTGGGTAATCTCTGCCTCTGCACAGATGGCAGTGGAAGCTCCCTGAGAGGCAGACCAGGGTGTGGGAGGCTGGGTGCAGGGCTGATGTTCTAGGGGATCCAGGGGGGACCCTACTGCTCCACAGCTGCCTGAAAAGAGGCTGTAGACAGGTGAGGGTCAGTCTCTTCTTCCAGGTAACAAGCGACAGGACAAGAGGAAATGGCCTCAAGTTGTGCCAGGAGATGTTTAGATTTGATGTTAGGAAAAATAGCTTCGCTGAAAGGGTTGTCAAGCGTTGTAATGGGCTGCCCAGGGAAGTGGTGGAATCACCATCCCAGGAAGTGTTCAAAAAATGTGTAGATGTGATGCTTAGATAAGTGTTTTAGTGGTGAACCTGGCAGTGTTAAATTAGTGTTTGGACTTGATCTCAGAGGTCCTTTCCAACCCTAATGGCTCTGTGGTTCTACAACGAAAATATATGCTTTGGAATATATTTCTGTTTCTGTCTTGTACATGGACATAACCCGCAGTACTAATAAACTTGGGGTGGTTTTACTGCTAAAGGATGGGTTATAAATGCAGAAATGGCACCATAGACAAGCCTGCAGCATTGGTTTCAGATCTAAATGAATTTATGGTGTTACTTAAAGTGCCTTCTATATCTCAAAAGCTGTTGTGAGGCTGCTGGTTCCTGTTGGCGGTAAGAAATGGAATTTATGTTTGAGGTAGCTAGGATTTATGATGCACATTTTCCTTTTGTGCTGGAATAGGGAGGGAGACAGTGTTCTTAAGGCCTGACTAAAGGAATACAAACTTACACATACTAACAAAACTTCTTGTTTTTATAAATAATTATTTTTCAGAGGGAATTACTAGAATGAAATAGGTGCAAAAAATCACTGATTATTGATACCTGCTTTTATTTCCACTCCACTCACCCAAAAAAACCTGTCTACTTCACTGCCACTTCTGACCAAGCTACTGCATTTGCTAACAAAATTTACTTTGCATTAGTGGTTAGCAGATGTTCCAGCTGTCTCTGTTCTCATTTTTTCCTCCTTTTAACATATTTTAAGGTTCTTAAGATGATGTTAAATGGAAGTCAACTGACCATTCTCATAGACATCATTTTTTCTATCACTCTTTATATTGGAGAGAGTCATGTGGATGGCTTGTAAATAAGTAGGATCTGAACTGTGGATTTGTTTCAGGTCAGAAAGGGTCATTTTGAGCACATAATCTGTTCCACTTCCCTGATCAGTCTCTAGAACTTCTTCCAAGAAAATGTTTTAAGCCTGTCACTTTTTTTGCCGTTGGTGCTCTCCTTGGATCTCATTAGTTTATCTATCTTTGAGTCTTTAATGAGAAGCAGTTACTTAGTCATGTTGCATGTAGCCTTGGCAGTATAATAATTGGTCTTTTATTGTATCTGATATTTTTATGGTCCCTGTTGTCCCCTGTCTTGGTACTTGAGCAGGCAGGCAACAAAACGTCATGGAACTGTGGGGAAAAGTATTCTCCACATGCAGGTAGTGAAATTTGTACACATGCCACCTCTTAGTCTTGTCTAAGTAGATTTAAAAAATTATTTACAGGTGCTTTTCAGGCTCAGAAATATTGTTTATAGCTTTTTTTCTGACTTTGTGAATAATGTGCAGACATTTGAGCTGGGCAGAGCAATGTTGTGTTATAATGATCTGCTGAATGTTATATGAAATGGCATTGCTTCTTACCTAATGTTCCCTTGTTTGTTTTCTTGGCTGTAACATTACACTGAGAGGTCACAGTCCATTGTTTTTCTCTTGTTATAGCAAGGTTCTTGCAGTGCTGCAGAAAGTCAGGGCACTGTCTTTGACCTGGTGAGTGCTAGTGAAACTCATGTTCCTCTCTGTGTGACCTGTGATTTCACTGAATTCAGCTACAGCATGTTGATGCAGTTCTGCATCCCCAGGATTTGCAAATCAGTATGTACAACCAACAAGACCCATCATCTGCTACTGTGCCAGTTTTATTCAGCAGGAGTAATTTTATTAGTTCCCTCCTAGGGAAAACTGGTGAGTGACTGTGAGAAGAACACTTTAGGGTTGCACTGACAGTGCTTCTTGCTGCCTGCTTTCCTTCTTTCCCTTCGTGATTAATTTTTTTTAAAAATCTGCCTCTTGTGAACTACACACATCTATTTTAGGAATTCTTATGCTTGCTTCTGTCAGACTCATCAGCTGTGTTTTGAGAGTATGGGTGTTTTGTGGTCAGTTTAATTTGAAACAGTTCTTGGCTTCTCATCTCATTGTGGTGCTGTAGACAGACACCTGTGCTTTCAGCTGTTGGTGCTGAAAGCCAGGTCAGGGATAAAACCCAGGGATGCTTCATCGTGGGGAAAAAAACCCCCAAAACAACAAAACAAAAAAACAAAACAACAACAACAACAAAAAACCCCAAAAAACTCCAAAAACAAAGCAAACGCCCCTCCATAAAAAAAGCATTTGTGGCACTGAATGTTAGAAATTTGTTAAAAGTATGGCATAAGTAAAGGGCCAAGCAGTAGATGGAGGGCACAGGAGCTCTTTAAAATGAAAAATCTGCAGCAGCTTGTGTTGTTGAGCTGGGCATGAGGCTCTAAGTAATCACTTGAGGAATGGATTGATGCATGTACTTGGTGCTCTCATAGCTTGGTCATGTGAGTGCTTCTGGTCTGCCCCACCAGAGTAAGACAGGTTAGTGTGAAGTGGAGAAGAAATAAGTGCTTGGTTGCTGCAGTCATGCTGTTCAGTGACAGAAATGGTTGCAAATAGCGCAAGCTAGATCTGCAAGAGCTCATCTGCTCCAAAGTCAGAGATCTTGCAGAAATTTATCTAAGGTTTCTTATTGCTGTAATCAAATAACAGTCTAGTTTTATGGAGGAAGAATTTAGACTTGTTTTATGAGACAATTTTCTTGAGATCATGATGAGTGATATAACTTATGCTGCTGTTATCTAATTCATTGCTGACTGGACCCAGCTGTCTCTAGTTTTTGTTTTCAAAATCTAACAGGGAGCTAGAGTTGATAAGAATAACAAAGCTGATACTGAATTTAGAAAGACACTAGAAATTTTAGAAAAAGTCACCTTTGTCTAGGCTTCACCAGTGGAGTTTCAAATGGAACCAGGACTGAAAAGGTGGTCTTAGGATTGTTACTTGATCTGGATATCCTGTGATGGAGTGCATCCCTTGTCCCTTTAAGGCTGGCTGTAGGTGAGGTGGAAGGAAATTCTGTTCAGGGAAAATGACTGCTGCATTGAGCAGAGCCTGTACTCCTAATCTATCAAGAATCCATAAAATTCAAGTGGTCTGAGTTTAATTTTAGATTTCTATTTGTAGATATTATAGAAATGGGTCTTGCTACTACAAATTCAGTAATTCTTGATTGTGAATAAATGTCAATTAAATTTTATCTTTCCGTTTCTAGTACCTCAATTATTTTTAGTTTAGTCTCTCACTTGGAAGGTAGACTATGGATTAATTTGACTTCATGTTAGATTTTCCAAATTAACCTTTTAAGGTTTACTATTAAATTACTGCATTTATGGAAGGAAGCTTTGTTTAAGAGCATGATCTAAATCAGTTTTAAGAAGCAGGTGGAAGATTAGTCTTGAAAGAACAAATGGATGGCTCTGAATCATGCTGAAAATGTTCCAATAGAAAATATGCTTTTACTTCCAAGTACACAAGTTACATTAGAATGACAGGTTTCTACTAGAATGACAACTACTTTAAATATTTGAATAAACATAATTTTTTTTTTGAGGGGAAAACCACAGAAAAAAAGTTTTGCTTCAGGATTTTCTTTCTTATGACTAAGTAGTTTTGTTCTTTTGATGGCTTGTGGGATAAATCCTGTTTTCAAAATGCTAAAGAAGAAACAGAGTTCCCAGGCCATCTGGTGCTTCTTTGTGTACATGCATGCCTGCATCCATTTACAGTCAGGGCTGTTGTGCTGCAGCTTCGGGGTGAGGGAGGATCTGAGAAATTTAAAGGATGATGCCAACCAGAGCTGGGAAGTGTTGGTTTTAGTGTTCATGGGTGAAGGTTTCCAGTTTAATATCAGATTTTTAAAAATTATTATTTATTTAT
>VZTT01054051.1:4373-15712 GCA_013400855.1 Buphagus erythrorhynchus
TGAGAAACTGGGTCTAGCGCAAGGTGTCCCTGCCCATGACAAAGGTTGGAGCTATATGATCTTTAAGGTACTTTGCAATCCTTCTATGATTCGGTGCATCTGTTATAAGGAGGAATATTTCTGAGGATTTAGGTTACTTACAAAGGGCATGTATTGCACCTTCCCTCTTCATAAAACATTAATTAACTTACTTGACAAATTCCTATTAAATTTAGAAATGAAAGTAGTATATTAATTGATGACTAGTTTTTTCTTCCACAAGGGAGTGAGAGGACATTATTTCCTATACTGTAAATTCATGGTTTCAGTTCAACAGTTTACCTTTCTTAATGTCATGATTCTGCCCTTTATAGTTACTAGTCCTGCCAGAATCACTCTGGAGCCAAAAAGCTGATGTGTTGAACACCTTTTGTCATGATACTATTGATTTCAATTAAATGAGCAAGAGACTGAGGCTAGAGGTTTGATTTAATTTTCTGCTTTGTTTTTCCAAAATCATCCTCCCTGGTAAAACAGTTTTCAGATGTTTAGTGGACTCAAGTTTTCTAATTTAACTGTGATTTCTTTTCTGTCTCCTTTGATGTTTCCTCTGTGAGGGCAATTCTGGGTTATACAGGACACTGCTGGTTGTAGCTTTTCCAGCATTTTCCTAGACAGTAGTTGCCTCATTCTCACTTCGGCAAGCAGGTGAGCAGGTTTGAATACTGCTCTACCTGCACAACTCTGGCAGGAAGGGGCTTTAATGCTAACAAAAAGAGTAGGTGGGAAAAATGCATGAGATAGCAGTGAACACAGCACACTTGCTGTGGATCTGCTCGTGTGTGCCAGCCATATGTCTAAGCCCTTGCATGTTATAGAGGTGTCTTCACTCTCACAGCACTGACACTCTCCTTCTCTGGCAAAAAAATAGTTCCTGTCAACCCTTCACACAAAATTCACAGCGGACATCCAACATTCAGAAACTGAAAAAGGATCTGCAACTTTCTCCTGAAGAACCTACACTGCCCTACCCCTTCTTCCAAACAAAAGTAGTTTTTAACATTAAAAAAGAAGCGGAAGTGTTGTATTGGAGAAGACCAGAGATGTTCTGTGAACTTATTGAAGGGTGTCCCTGTTGCAGGTATTTCTGTGTGAAAATGTCTGGATCCTATGTTGTGGTCCAGTCAAAAAACCAAACAGGAGAATTGCTATCAGAAAAGTCCATGATCAAGCAGTCCAAGAGTCAGCATTTCATAGATTTAAAGGTCAGTAGGGACCATTATCTCATTTAGGACAGCATCCGGTAAAGCACACAGGCTGTACGGCTTCATTCAATTACCTCTGCATCAGCCCATAGCTTTTATATGCCTGTAGCACATTTCACTCTGAAGAGATGGTCAGCCAGTTTCACCACTGAGAGCATGTGGTTTCATAGCCATTTGTATGCAAATTTGCTGGAAATGCAGCAGTTTGCAGCAGGTCACATCACCTCTGAGACTGCAGCACAATTTGCAAATCACACAACTCAGGGGTCTGCAGAGTAGTGAGTGCTGAATGAGCAGGGAACAGTGACAAGAGAGAGGTGACTGCTTTTCATGGTGACACTGGGATGAAGCTCACTTGGACACATCCTAGAGAGCTGTATCTCTAGGAGGAAAACAGCATCTGAGTAATGAATTATAAGTGGTAGTTTTGTCTTTGTAGTGGTATTTTCAGATTTTTGACACGCCTTGTTTCTTTCTCTGTGTCAGACAAAAAATGCCTATGAGACAGCAAACAGATTTCTAAACAAAGGACACACTATTTTTTCAATTATTTCTTCTATCTAACAATTTTCTTCCAATATTTTCACATTTAAGGAAAGGCTGTGTTTTCTGATCTAAACAGCTGATGGTGATCTCAAACTCAACTAAGAAACTGACATGTTTTAAGAGTCTTTTGAAATGAAGATGGTTAGAATTTGTTGTCTTTTTGTCCTTTTTCTGTTTTCAATGTTGTTAAGAATATAATTTTATTTCACAAGAAAACTAATGATAAACTGTTAAACTTGGTTAATTCTTTCTAAACAAAGTGGTGCTTTTATCCTGTACATATAATTTGTTTAGAAAAAGACAAATATCTAGAGCAGTTTAAGTATACTTCCATTTATGTAAAAAAAGTCTGTTTCACTTCTGCTGAAATACAAGTTCTGTACAAAAAGGTTGTTACTCATCAGGTAATGTTAACAGTAAAAATAAACCAAGCAATTTGCAGAAAAGTCCTGTCTGGGCTGCAGAAGTAGGACTGAGTATCATAGAAGCATTCATACCAGTGCTAGAACAGCTGTGGCTGGCCCAGGGATCACCCTAAGCAAGAATGATTCAAAGTGCATACACAGATTGCAGGTTTGGTGCATTTCTCCATCCCCACCTGCAAACTCCCTGTGACATATCTGAGCATAGCTACTCATCCCTGGTAAGACCCACCTAGCCTTCAAGATACCGCTCTGCTGCCAGGGACTCTCTGGCACAAGAATTTGGCCCCTTCTGATCTGGCTGGAGTTTTCTAAAGTGTTCTGTGGCTAAGATATCACTGGCTGCTGCCTACTAGTGATTCTTGGGAAATGTGCCAGACTCTGTACTAGCTCTAGTGGAAGGATTTGGAGAAAAGTGCAGAAAAGGAGGTGAAATGCATGAGTACACAGCAGAGAGTTTCAAGGAAGTCTGTCACCCAGGACGACAGGATGTTGCAGTGGACTTGACCAAGAGTGGAGAAATAAGTGTGAAGGAAATGCCAAGCAGCATTAAACACTTGGAGACACAGCTCTCCCCAAACTGGAAATCCCAGCCCTGGCTCTGCCCTGTGCACCTAAGGAGCGACAGTCATGAGACAGCAGTCTCAGCATTCAGCAGGGCTGTACCTTCCAGAGAGCCATGAGGATGTGGTGAAAACCTTCAAGTGCCATTCCATGAGCAACAAAAGGGGCTTCTGCTTGCTGAAACATTGTCCAGCATTGTCCAGCAATCATGACTTGGTATCTTCGTCCAGCAACAAGTGCTGGAGCAGCCCTTTTCCAAGGCATTCATGTTTTCCCTCAACCATTCTCCAGAGCTGGAGCTCTTCTGTGGTTTTTGTGCTTGTGTGAGCAGTGAGTTGGATGAGCACACACCATTCATACTTACTAGACTTCAGCACTATGTGCAGCTCCCTCTGTCATTCAACACATACATCCTCTCTGCACTTTCCTCTTGGAAAGCAAGTCTGGTCTCGTTAAGCTCTGCTGTCCCAAGGGAGCCTCATTGTTTACATCAGAGCAGCAAATCTACCGAGGAGGCCAATTAATTGAGATGTGTCTGTGGCCAGTTTGAAGCATTGAGCTAAATTCTTAATAAAGAATAATAGGGGATGGTGCTGGCCACAGAGATTATTTGGTTTCCAGGAAACAGCCTGCAACTGGGAAACCAATATGTTCAGTGCTAGGTGCCAAATTGCCAACACAATCCTCCTGTTTCGTCCTGCAGGCAGCTAGAGATCGGCCTCTGGTGAGCTCAGCCGGCCTGAAAAGCGATGGGAGGAGCTGCTGTGAGCTCCCCTGCCTTGTCACATTTCCAGTAATATGTCAGAGCAGTTGACCCCTGGATGACTCAGACACATCTCATAAGGGAAATGCCTGGCAAGAAGATCATGCGGGAGGAAAGGTTTTAACAGCTGGGACAAGAAGCCCTGTCATTGTGGCAGAAGAGGAAAGTAAGACAGCATGAAAGTAAGACAGCCTACTTGGAAACCAGCATGCAAAGATCAGGAGACAATTGATGCCCCTATGGATGGTGGACTGAAGTTTTTGTAAGTCAAAGCCATCACAAGAGCCAGAGGGATCAAGCTCTGGATATGCTACTCTGTAAATGTGAGTGTTGCACACTCACATACATGTTTGCTTGCAAAGATTTCAGACTATGATTTCAGAAATCATTGACCATGTTTACTCTGCTATGTGGCTGCTTTAGGAGCTGAAAGAAGACATCAAGTGACTTGTCTGATGAGAGAGTGTGCATGCTGCTTTAGTCATCCAGAGCAGCAATAAAGGGGATGAAACCTACCAGGGACTACAATCCCTTAATGTCTTCTTCTGTGTGGGGCACATGCTCTGTCAGAGATAAACAGGCAGTACTGTGAAGAGAATTACTGCTGTTACAGCTGGCAGTAACTGGACCATGGATCACTCTCTGTTGCTATGGAGCCCATGTTCCCATGGCTTCATGTTCCATAGCTAAAGCATAACCCTCCTGCTGAAGTCTTCTGCACCACTCATTTGACACAGTATCCCCAATACTTTACCGTCTCTTACACAGATATCCTCTATCATCAGCTGACTCTGTGGCCTTTCGTTTTCTTGATCATTTGGCTTGCAAAACCACCCTGAGACCTGAGCAGAAACCAGAACAATGGTAATCCCACTTGTGAGCAGTGGGACACGCTCAGCGAACACATGAGCTTTTCATTACATGTGCATATCTGTTTCCAAATATTTCAGTCCTCTAGGCTATCTCTGGTGCCCTTAGGGCACATCTTGAGTTGCTGAAGTTCTCACACAGCAGACAAAGATCCTAGCCAAAGGTCCAGACCCTCGAAGAAAGAAACCAAAAGTACCAAACTCCGTAACAGGGTAAGTATCATGTCAGTAGTAGTATTTTCTAAAAATAAGTCGCGGTGGTTTAAACATCTGTGAATATGTATTGTTTACACATGCTCTCTTAAACTCCTCAGGTGGGAGAAAATTCTCCAGTCCTGAAATGTAGCTCACTTAACTAGGCATACTGCTAGCAGGATTCTACAAAAGTAACAAGGATAACAAAACTTCTCTCTGAATGTTTGGATTTCAATGGCCCTGGAAAATGCCTTATGATCTGTTTGGAGATGGTTGGACATTTTTTAATGTCTCTGAGTAAAAAACCAAGAGCCCTTAACCATGGTGCAGATGTGCTCCATTCCAAGGTTGTCCAACCTCCCACATGGCACAAGACCTGTTAATTTCCCAGAGCAGTGTCATGATTTGGTAGACATCAGACAGTTCATACCTGACTTTTTGGGGTGATTGGAACTCAGATCTCCGAAAAAATATTAGGAACACAGAAAAGAAAAAACTATTTCCTTAATACTGGCCATTTACTTCTTCAGGAATTAATGCTGAAGAGTTCCAAAAGATTTACATCTGTGTTTAGGGTTTTAATCAGAAATAATTGCACTGGGATTAATGGGGTTGTTGACAGGATTCTGCTTACAACTGCATACATAACTTTGAAGGGACAGCATTATAAACTGTATAATCACCAGGGGTACAATGCACATATGCTGTAAATTTATGCATTTGTCTTCCATCACCCAGATGGACAAACCTAAGTGTTTTTGTTCATTCCGTCAACGAAATCTTGTATTTCCTTGTGTAGAAGTTTAAACAATATAAAAGACTGTCTTTATCCTCTTGATCTTCTCTAGGATTTCCCCTGTGTCTCACTCCATGCTTCTGAAAAATTTGTAGTTTAATCCCAAGTGTTATTTCTGTCACTCTTCTGGGATTAAGAATTTCCATTTACCTTTCCCTTCAGTCATGAGTTACAGAGTGGGTGGCCCATAAAGGCTGTTTATGTCTTCACAGTGTTTGGAGGCTTTAATTTCTATTTGAAGGTGCTGTTTTCTTCCACAGTCTAAAGAGAGAAACTATTGTTTCTTTGCAATCATTTAAGCCTCCAATGTCACATCAGAAAGATGCACTGCTCAGTACAAGCAGTGATAAATTGGTACCCACCAGCCTCATGTTACCCAAAGGTTTGTCTACATGTCTCATGCTTGTTGTTTTTTTGGTAATCATGACCTAGGTTGGAATGGACTTGAAATGTCACCTAGTGCCAACACCCTTGCCATGGACAAGGACATCTTTCATTAGACTGGGTTGCTCAACATTTTATCCACTGACCTTGAACACTTCTGGAGGGGATGGGCATCCACAGCCTCCCTGAGCAACCTGGTCCAGTGTCTCAACACCTTCATGGTGAAGAATTTCTTCCTAACATCTAGCCTAAATTTCCCCTCTGTCAGTTTTTACCCATTACTCTCCTTGTCCTACCACTACAGTTTCTGACAAAGTGTCCTTCTCTGACATCCTTGTAGGACTGTTCAGATACTCAGAGGTTGCTATGACTTCTCCATACAGCCAGACTTCTCTTCTCCAGGATGAACAGATCCGGTCTGTCTTCACAGGGGAGGTGGTCCAGTCCTCTTACTTATGTGGCCTCCTCTGGACTCACTCCAGCAGTTCCATGTCCTTTTTATGCTGAGGACTTCAGAGCTGGATGCAGGGTTCCAGCTGGGGTCTCACCAGAGCAGAGCTGAGGGGCAGAATCCCCTCCCTCCCCTGCTGCCCACGCTGCTTTGGATGCAGCCCAGAACATGTTTGGCTTTCTGGGCTGGGAGTGCTCATGGCTGGGTCATGTTGTGTTTTTCATCAACCATCACCCCCAAGTCCTTCTCCTCAGGGCTGCTGTCAATCAGTTCTCTACTTAACTTGTAGCTCTGTCAGGATTGTCACAGCTCAGGTACAGGACCTTGTACTTGGCCTTCTTGACCTTCATGGTGTTTTCACAGCCCCAACGCTCCAGCCTGTCCAGGTCCCTCTGGATGGCATTCCTTCTCTCCCGCGTGTTGACTGCTTCACAGAGCTTGATGTTGGTGGAAAACTTGCTGAGGGTGCCCTTGATCCCACTGTCCTTGTCACTGACAGAGGTGTTGAGCAGTATTGGCCCCAGTACTGATCCTGAAGGGACTCCACTGGTCATTGGTCTCCAGGTGGACAATGAGCTGTTAACCACAACTCTGTGTGTGTGCCCATACAGGCAGTTTTCTTTATCCCTGGAGTGGTCCCCATTGTACCCAGGCCTCTGTAGTCCCTCCTAGTGCTTCCTAGACTGCTGTTCAATATATATTTCACCAGCACCCACAACACACACTAATAGTGGGTAATAATCGGTGGGTTTAACTAGACCTGGGACTGCCTCAGTAACATCCATGATCTGGGCTCCCGGAAAACACCACATCTCCCTCGAAAGCAAGTCAGGTGTAATATCAAAGATTATTTATATTTCCGTGTATTTCTTCCCAACAACAGATTGGGTAACAGAAAGCTACATTAATACTGCAGTGCTTCCTAATGTTCTGGCTTTGCAGAGCAGAATTGCCTGTATCACACTAATGTAATATAATGGAGGGACATTAGAAATGCTCCAGAGATACACACTGATGGTCAGTCTAGCCCAGGGACTGCCTAGAGCAGTGGCTGGCAACCAAATGTTTTGGAGTAAGCAATAAAACATGTATAGTCTTCCTTTTGTTGCAAGACTCCTCAGCACAAGGGAACTCCTGTCTCAAGCCGTGCTGCAGATCAGTATATTCCCCAAACAACAAGGCTAAGTACCTCACAGAAATGTTATTCTAAGCAGTGTAATTACAAATGCAGATTGTACCCATTTAAGGCATCTAATCCTTTTTTGGAAGTCTTACTGACAAATCTGCTTCTCTGCATGGCAGCACAAATTTAATTATTCTTTGTGCATGGGGAATTCCCCATCAGCCTATAGCTGTCTGCCTTTTGACTCGACTACCTGCCCTCTTCTCCCAGGGTGCACAGGTAAATACCCATGGGTGGACAGCTTGCTTTTTCCCTTGCAGGATGAGTCTCAATGGTTTCATCCTGGAGATGCACGCTCAGCATCCATTCCCTGTGGAATTTGCATCCCGGCACCCTCTGAAGTGCCCCATCCAAACTCTTCAATGTTCCTTTCAATATTTTCAGCAGAAAATTGGCTGTTCAGGAGTTTCACACCTTCTTCTCCCCCCAGGGCCAAATTTGTATCTGTTTTGTCTTGAGAGTCTTTCCCTGAATTTCCCCTGATAAAAGCAGATCTGGAACAGATCCTCAGCAGGACCCGAGAAGACACCTGTTTCAAGGAGAGCTTCTTGCTGGAAGGAAGGGAAGTCACCCCGTAGGGCAGGTGGGCAGCATGGCTCAAGTGGGCTGCTGATGTGGGAAGGGTAGATAATGGTGTATTTGAAGAGCAGGCTGCCCAGAATCTGGAGCTTTTGAAAGACAGGTAGCTTGAAAGCATAAGATGACTTTTTGGTAAGCCTTGCTTTTATCAATTCTCTACAAAGCTGTCCCCCCCACACCTCTCTTTAAAATTAATTTTAAAAGTGTAATAAAATAAATTGTAAAAGTGTAATAAAAATAATTGTATCAAAATGCAACATCTCAGTAAAGGCTCCAATTCTTCACCTCAGTGTTACCATTTTGCATATCATAATGCCACTCCAGTGTACCAAATTCATCATACCAAAAGCTCCAGCTTGGCAGAAAGAAAATACTTCAATAATTTTCATTAAAAATTTTAAAAAAATTTCATGTTCCTGCGGAATGTTCCAATCTAATCAAAAGGGCATTCGGTATGTGGACAGGTGTCCAGTCAGAACATTTCAATCAGCTCTAATGAGATACTTAGCAAGTATTTTCCAATACACCCAAGAGACTAAGACACTCAAGGCCCAATGCAAGGTCGAGGAGTTTCTTGCTCCAAAAACACTTGGTATTGGTTTGTGTTGACACACTTTTTCCACCGAAAATATTACAACACCAAAATATTACAACAGATAAACAAAAAAAACCCAGATAATAAAAAAAAAAAAAAAAAAAAACCAACAAAAAAAAAAAAAAAAAAAAACCAACAAAAAAAAAAAAAAAAAAAAACCAACAAAAAATAAAAAAAAAAAAAAAAGAAATAGAGGGAGAGAGTCTGAATTACCATCAAGGATCAGAGCCTCCTCACCCAAAGTAGAGCTGGCTGCTGTAACAGATTTGGCCACATGCCTGCAAGAGCATGAAGGAAGAAAACAGCACTTAGGGGAGAACAGCACCAAAAAGAAATCATTGGAATTGGTAGTTATACTGCTTGGGAAAGTCCCACTGAGGGACCCAATGAATCCTACACTGAGCTCTTCTAGTGTTCAGGAAACTTTCATAAAAGGTGTTGGAATGAGGGAACCACACAATGGTCAAGACTCTTCAAAAGCCCTGTAACATTGGAGCTCTCCCCTTCTAAGCTGACATCCTCATGCAATGGACCTGAAGCCACTAAGTTTAGTGAGCAAGGAAGGAACCCACCATTTGCACCTGAGACTATGTGTCTGGGGCAGCTTATTGCATTTCTCATAATGCTCTATTCCTATACTCTTGCTATCTTATTTATTTTTCTATCCCTCATCTTGAAGATTGTTCTGTACAGAACTGGAAAGTAAATGTATTCAAAAACACACTGTTAATTACATATAAGACCTTTGACTGCTCTAAGCAACACATGGGATTTAAATATATACTGTCATTCCCCTGTGGATTAGTAGCACTTTAATATCTGTCTCAAAATCAATATTTTGCATCAGTGACTAGAGAAAATTAGTCTGGGACTGAAATTGAAACCTGCAGCTATCTTCATCACATCCGCACAGCTCCATCCCTCTAGGAAACTGTGCCATCTGGTACACTGAGATCAGGATACTTGTCAGGCAACCAAATTGAGTTGAGTAGCTTTAGGTGCTAAGAATTCTTCCATTCAGATTTTAACTGATATTAGGAATAGACCTTACACTTCAATAATTGCTGTAAAACCATTCATGCATGCCCTTTCATAGATCAGAACTTCTCAGGGAATCAGAGGTGCCTTTGCACCCTGTTTCTGAGTTTGCCTCCCAAAAATGAACTTTTTCCATGGAAAGAAGCTCATCTGTGGTAGCTGCTAGCGTCAAGCGAAACTAGTGCCTGAAATAAATTCCCTCAGCGTGACCTTTCTGCAAGTCCACAGAGCACAGGCCCCAGAAGCATTTTGATTCTCAGTCAGGGAGATGCTATGCCTGTTACGTGCCCTGTGTAGGCCTCCATCTTCATTTGATCTGCTGCAAGCCATGTGTAGCTGGTAAATTAACATACCTCACTCTGCAGGAAGATATGTAGCTTTCAATGAAACAACGATCCACCACTCCATCAATTACTCTACCTGACAATCATTTCCATCCTCTTTTGTTTTTGCAGCTCCTGGATTTAGAAGGATTTTTCCCTCTAGTACTGTTCGCAAATAACAAAACAGTACTGTAGTATTGTTTTGTTATTTGCAAACTTCTCTTTTCAAGGTTTTTAAATTTACATATTCCTGAGCATTTCTCCATACAAAAGCTGATTTCAGGCCAGCAAATTTTGAGCTTCCAATAGTACTTAGTTCTCTTGGATGGTTCCCTGTCAGTGCATCAGTAACCACAAGATGAAAACAACTGCTTTTAAAGTGATCAATATCCCATCCTTCTCTCTCTAAATAAACCAAGGTGCTTGAAGCTGGTACTTCAAGGTGGCATTTTCAGACCTTGCACGACTTATATATCTGTATTCTGAGCCCTCTGCTGTCCCATTTAATCTCTCTGCCTCCTTTAGCATCCTCTCCATCCCAATGACACCAAACTGAACAAAGTGGGGTAGGCATGGTGTCACCACATCTGAAGCCAACAGTCTACAGCTCCCTGTCACTGCCCCTTGTTCACAGCCCCTGTACAGAGGGACTGTGCTAGCCCTTACAACTGGAGCCTCTCACTTAAAATACACATCATGTAAGCCTGTCAGAGGCCCTGCTTTCCAAAACTGTCCTTTCTCTCACCACAGGCTGCTTCTTACTCGTTTTTCTATTAGCCAAACACAAAGGCCTACATAACAGGCAGTACACAGTTCAGAAATCTGGATTTCCCTGAGGAACCCTTCCTTAGTCATTCATTATTCTATGTATTCCTGTTTCTTCTGCAAATTTTATCAGCAATGATTTTCCTGTTTCCTTCCAGATTATTGATTAAAATATTGAACAGACCTTGGACTGAAATCCATCCTTCAGGGATACAACCAATATCATCTGCATTCACACACTGGTCCACTTGAACAATTACCTTTTGAGATCTATTTTTTGGTCCATTTTTAATCCATTTAGCAGGATTTATTGATTCCTAGACCATGCTTATTTTAAGGAAGAGGTACTTTAGAACACAATGGAAACCTTATTCATTTGGGAAAGTGCATTCATTCTGGTCCTGGCAGCCTGGGGAATTGATGCATACCATGGTGCTGACAACATAGCATTTCTTTGTGGGTTTTTCCCCTACTATTTCCTACCAAAGTTGTTTGCTGTCCAAGAAAAGAGAAGTATGAAAAATACTACCGTTATTTCAGAGATGCTGTGCTTTGCATCTTCAAACACCTGTTCTACAGAGGGACTTGCCATCTTACTGGTAGTGGTTGTTGATTACCACTA
>VZTT01054053.1:3859-30262 GCA_013400855.1 Buphagus erythrorhynchus
TGTCAATTGGCATCTGAAAGAAAGTCGGCAGCGAGAGTTAAGTGACTAAATAGTTCTCCAATGACTGAAACAAATGGATACTTTAACAAAAATCTTTTGAATGCCACTCAAAATTCAGTCCCTGGCGTGGTGGCTCAGGTTTTATAATACTGTACATGTGTGGTGCTGGGTTGTTTTTTCCTTTCAATCTAAGCTGAATTTGAGGTTTTGTTTCATAAAACTATATCCAATATCTATTTAACTTACTTTGATCAGTTCCAAATGTTGACTATATTTTTGGTGTGTTTAGGAAGAACTTCATCGACTATTAGGTCTAAACCAAGGGTGGCTTTTTAATTATAATATTAATTAATTAACAGGGTCTCATAACAAGGTTATGAAATATCCTTGAGACTTCATGCATGGTACAAGTCATCAGAATGAATTGGTTGAAATGTGGTTTTCAACCATCCTGGGCTTTTATAGGGTATTAGTTTTGGAAAAAAATGTGTACTCTATAGTTTACTTTGGCCTGACAGTGTTTATCCTGTATGTTTGTAGAAATAAACAGGAAAACCCTTAAACACTAACAATCCTGTTTGATTCTTGATGCTTCTTGGCAACTAATCACAACAACTCCTTGGTGAGGTCCTGTGTATGACGTGTAAATATTTGACAGAAAGGTAAAATATAGATATCTGAGCCCCTTATATATTTAATGATCCCAAACAATTTCTTGGACAATAGGCAAATAGTAAAATGTCACTTGTTTGGAAGAGTAGAGGAAGAAAAATCCGTGAACAAGCTGTTCCTTTCTTATATTTGCAGTTATTTTTCTTGTGGTAACTGTTACATGTCGTTAATTAATATGAAGGCTAAACCCACTCGTTCTAGTGCTACATTTGTACAGACATTTATCAAGGCCAGGTGTGCTTTTATTTCTGTTTTTTTTTTTTTTTCCATGATGAAGATTTCTCTGAGAATTTCTGTGATTTTTTTTGTTATCTTTCTCATCAGAGGTTCTGTCAGCAGCTCAGATCCCTCATTTCACCAACATCAATTCCACCTCTTGTTGAGATGTTGGGCAGTCCAGGTTCAAGTCCTCTCTCTGCTCTGATACTGAAAACATTGTCTAAAACCAGTTCTGATCATGACCTGCAGAATTTCCTGCCATCCCTAATTATTTTGCTTTCATTTAAATAAATACATATTTTCTGTTCTCTCAGTAATTTCATACAACCATTTCCATGCCCAAAGTCTGTCTTCTCAATAACACTTGATAACCTTATGTGTTTGCACTTTGAATATATTAAGAGGTTGAAAAATTGCCAGGTATTTCATCTTTCACCTGCCTGTAGAGTAAAATTTCTTACATTTCATCTTCCTTAACCTCTATATCTCATATATTGCTCTCCTACTTTCCCCCTTTGCCTGACAAGAATCACGGGATCATTTGGTTTGGAAAAGACCTCTAAGATAATCAAGTCCAACCTTTGACTGATCACACCCTGTCAACCAGATCATGATTCCTCCCATTAGAAAATTTCTATTATTGGTTGACTTGAAATGGGAAAGCTGTAGCAGATTTATGGCCTGAATTATCCTCCAATCCATGGATTACATTCTGCCCCTGTGGAAGTGCCTCAGAATCTTCTGCTCACCAAGTGACTTGAAGTAGCAAATCCTCTCCTTGGTACCAGAATTCACAAGGATTTGCTCGTGCTTTAAAAAAAAAAAAAAAAAAAGTGTGGCTGTCCATGAAGAATTTCTTGGAAACTATTCCTCAGATACTTAGTGGGAATTATAAAAACGAGTGATAATTTGAGATCAAAACGAAACTTTCAACAGAGTGGAGTTTCTTAAGGAAAAACAAAGGAGTTGGAAGGAAGAGGCTGATGTGTTTGAAGCCACAGCTAATGCAAGAAGAAAAAAATAATTAAAAAAGTCTTTGAAAGCGTTGGTTTAGAACTGCATGAAGCTCGACAAAGGACTGCTAATATGGAGAGTAGGAATTGTTGGATAATTACATTGATGATCTAGAAAACAAGCTTAGAAAACGAGGTTTGTGCCTTGTTGAGGAGTGCTGAGGGATGAGAGATTGGGGACTGTGAATTTTCCCCACCCCTATTTTGTCTCTGTTTTTTATGCTGCATTTTGAAGATGTATGGACCATGTAAATCAGCTGTGACTTTCATTTGCTTTGAAACACTGCACATTCATTTCATTAAGGCTTTCAGAGAAGCCTCAGCCAGAAAGTCTTCCCAACAGAAACTTTGATTTTTATTATTTTTGGTGGCTTTATTTTTCCTTCCTAAAGGTTACTGCCACTGTTGGTTTAACGGTGTTTATGTGATCTTATAATAAGTGTTATCACTTTGTATAATTATTATGTGTGATTAATCCTGTTCACACTTGAAAGCTGTGGGGTTTTTTTTATGTTTTTTCATTTTTAACCAGAGGGTATGTCTTTAAGCCTTTGTGTTGTTCACTTATAATGATAGCTGACAAGAGTTATCATAAAGAGGGAGGAGGATGGAAACTGGAATAAATTAGAGAGTGAAGAAAGATTTCTGGGAATTTTTGTTTGGATTAGCATCTTCTATAATAACTCTTGAGAAAAATGGTGGATGCAATGTATAGAGCCCTGATAATTTGGAATTTTGCATGGAATTCTGTAGCAATCAGGTTATGCAAGAGTTTGGAAGAATGTGCATTGTTCAAATTTTTAAATGTCCTTTGGAGAAATTCAACACGTTTTAAAAGGGCTCTTAAAATAAACAAACAAACAAACAACCTTTTTAACCTTTTTACAAGTGTGCATTGTTCTCATCATGAGAGTCTGGGACTTTATGATTAAAGGAGATTTATGACCTAAGATGGCAGGAGTTGGGAAAGCAGAACTGCTTTTTTTTTTTTTAGGCTGAATGGATTCACATGGGTCTACTGTCCATGGGGAACTTTGACCATTTCATAATGTCCTCCTGTAAAAATCATGATTATAGTACACTTGCTTTGCAAATTTTGTGAATTTTTCTTACTGAGATTGGAATTTCTGTATTTTAATGAAATACCAGAAATTCTGTTATGACCAAAAACCTCTCCAGAAGCAACAATGGTTCTGTGGACACCTCACATGGTTCTCAACCTTCACCAACGAATTTGAGTGCTTAAACTGGCTACAAATAATACACTTTATAACAAATCATCTCTTGTTTTGTGAGAGCTAAAATCCACCTAGTTTGCAATTCTACATTTTAATATACGGTCTTTAGACTGAATTAATTCGGGAGTTGAGAATATTTTTTGGTTTCTGAAACTGTAATTGCTGCAAATTTTAAAACTGGTATTTGCATTACTTGATATCATTGTAGAAAATTGTTTTTGTTGTTATTTAAATTTGCACCCCAAATGATTTGACTCTTTCATTTGGAACAATGAACAATCACAACCACCCTAAATACAGACCAGCTCCCAGACAAGTCAATAGTGAGAATGCCTTTGCAAACACTAAAATATTCTCATTTTAACTGACTAGAAATTGAAAGGAATATTTGTAAGAATTATAACATATATTTATGAGTACAGTGATACTGCTGTTTTATTTAAATGCATTTTTATGCCTTTTATATATATATATATCTAACACCTTCATATTGACTTACAATGTTAAGCAATTTAAAATAACATTTAGAACTTTAAAAGCTAATTAAAATTCCCTAGACCTCTCCAGAGTTTCCATACTCCAGGAGCCTGGACTCTTTACAAAATACGTTAAGAGAGATATTCCCCATATTAATGAACAATCAATATTTCATATATAATTGTTTCATATATAACTGTAGGTAAAAATAGCTAATCCCCACAACCAGATTAAACCAATTAACTTGGAGTGTGTGGTTTTCAAAAGGGCTCTGGAAATTGAAGCATGGGGCCAATGATGTGATGAAGTGAGAGAGAAATATATTTGTATTTCCTTGAAGAAACATTTATTTCAAAGATGGTTATAATATTAAATATTACTTAAAGGGCAAAAAAAAATCTTTTAAGGAGGAGGTTTAACTGGAGTGTGTGAAAAGTTTGGAGAAAATTTTTCTGGTACTTTTTAATGACTTTTAAAAATATACATTAGTCCCATCATTGCCTGGAATTGATTTTATTAGTCCCTTTGTGGCCATGCATTGTCCACTGCACTTTCAGACCAAATTCTGTCCTCTTTGGCCCACGTTGGGAAGTGTGATTTGTGCAGAAAGGGTATTGAATCCCTGATATCTATAACATTTGTGGTATGATCAAACTTAAATTATAAAATTGTTTCAACTCAGATCACATTTAACATTGATTTATCAAGCTTAGCAACCTGAGCAGCTCCTTAGGCATAATGTAAAAAATGCTAAAAGAAGGGGAAATACTAGGGATCAACATATTTCTATTTCAAGAAATTATTGCCTTCAATTAGTGTGGGCAATTAAATATGAAGAATTTCCCCATTTTTTACACAGACTCTAGTTGGCTATTCTCACAGGACAACAAATAGATTAGCTAAAATCTGAAAAGAAATTTCACAGTTTGGAACTGGAGTCTGTAACAGTCACAGTGCTTCCATCTAATTATAGTAAAGCTTAGTCCATAACAGGGAGGTTGTTAAATGAACATTTGTAATGTTTGCTGTTAGTGAGGGCTGACCCTCCAAAAAGTAAGGACTGGAGATCAGAGAATCCATGGAGTCCCAGAATGGTTTGGGATGAAAAGGACCTTAAAGCTCATCGCATCCCACCCCTGCCCAGGGCAGGGACATCTCCCACTGTCCCAGGATGCTCCAAGCCCCATCCAGCCTGGCCTTGGACACTTCCAGGGATCCGGGAACAGCCACAGCTGCTCTGGGCACCCTGTGCCAGGGCCTGCCCCCCCTCCCAGCCAGGAATTCCCAATTCCCAATCTCCCATCCATCCCTGCCCTCTGGCAGTGAAGCCATTCCCTGTGTCCTGTCCCTCCATCCCTTGTCCCCAGTCCCTCTCCAGCTCTCCTGGAGCCCCTTTAGACCCTGGAAGTGACTCTGAGCTCTTCCTGGAGCCTTCTCTTCTCTAGGTGAACATTCCCAGCTCTCCCAGCCTGGCTCCAGCCCTCAGGGCACCTCCATGGCCTCCTCTGCTCTTGCTCCAACAGCCCAACATCTTTCTTTTGTTGGGAAATGTTTAGTTTAATCCCCCTGACCTTGCAGAGCTGTTGGAGAGCTCTTCTGGTCAGACATGTGTGATCCATTTCCAGGCTTTAACTGCAACAATGCTGAGATTGTACCATTTTCTGACCCTGTGTGTGAGGAGTTGGTAAATCTTCAGTTCCTTGATATAAATTGTCAAATCCTATCTCATTTAGTTTTCATCCTGGGCAGACGATATAAGGTTTAAATCATAGCCTGTCTTATTAGTGGTTGACCATAAAAACAAACTCTTTATAAGCACTAACTTTTGTTATGCCAAAATGAAAACCACAAACCCAGGTTGGGGTGATGTGAATATTGCTTCTCCCTTGCCCATCAAGCAGAAACTAAATCCAGCAAAAACACTTCATGTGCTCCACAAGCAATTCGCTAATTCCAAATGATGCATCAATAACACAATCATGGCTGCCTTTTCTTAGAGTTATGGTTATCTGTTTTGTACTCAAAATATGCACATGGAGCAATTTCATCTGTGAGAACTTGGGAAAATTATATTAATCATCATAACTGAGTATAGCTTCTTTCTCAGCATGAGTCATAAATATCTTTTGAGCATTAAACCTCTTTACAATAACATTAATTTAATCTATAAGAGGACACTGCGTGCAATAAATTCCATTTACAAATCTGAGTGGGCAAGAGAGAGAAAGCTGGAACTTACTTTTTTTTTTTTTTTAATATATATTGGAGATTGGGAAGCAATGCTCCAAAAGAAGTTTCCCTCAGCCTGAAATGCACAGGACTAGGAAGGAAAACAGAGCTTCCTGATTGATCTTCCTCTGTGCTATTGCTTAGTTTGCTGCCAGTCAGAAGCTCATATAGCTTAAAAGATTGTTATTGATTGTTCAATTTGGTGTTCATATATTTAAATTTTATTCAGGTTAGAGTGATGTTGAAAATTGGGGTCCACATGCTAGATTGCCAGCACAGTGGTTGACAACACAAACGTTAAAATACAATAATCCTTGTAGTATAAAATGGCCATTGACAGTCTAATTTCCATTTTGTGGTTTATGGCCTCTACTGAATATCTGATAATGTAATTATGCTTCAGTAAAGAATGAATCCTCTCTGGTAAACTGAACTGTGTATGCAATGCCAATGTGAATTAAATAAAGTGACATCAAAGCTCAGTCAGGGCTTATTTTAGGAGCACATTTTTAAACATTTACTATGGTTTGTTCTACAGTAATGCCAGGGAGCAGATTTATGGCTGTTAGCATATTCATGTTGAAGAAATGCGTTACTTCATTCTTTATTTTAGCCCAGGAGAGCAAACAAAACAGCTTCAGTAAAAGTGAATGCTGCTCTGTGGCTTAGGTATGAAAGTTTTCAGATGATGCCACCACCAGCCTCCCTAAGTAGCAGGGAAAGGGAAGTGGCAGCTGTGCAGTCGAGAAATTAAAATATAAAGAAATTATTTACATGCCCCACAAATGAGACAACATTTGTTTCTTGGCAATAGGTACATGCTCAGCTTTTCTGCTTGGCTCTTTTGCTGCTGGGTTTATAAATGTATAGGAATATACAATATGATCCTACAGTTAAAGAATTTCCTCCTTTTAAATTCCAGTTGTCAAGTTATGTTATGCTGTTTATAATGCAGTGAATTATGTTCTGTCCTATCCCATTCACTGCTAGCATAATGCAACTTAACATCAGGCCACATAACAGAATATGACAGTTAAAATTTAAAAGTACCCTCATTGTATTTGTGAATTGAATACTCAACTGTGTGATTTAAAGATGGACTGGCATCTTGACTCCAGAAACAAGTAATGTTACTTGAATGCATTTTTCCCCCTTAATATGTTTGCATTGCCGTTTTGACCTTCTTTCCAAGAGGAAAAAAAATAACCCTAAGCAACTGGCATGTATTGACATGGAGGTATTGAAAAGTTAGCATGATGTTGCAGACATGTTTAGAGGAACTTCTGAAATCATGAATTTGATGAGATAGACTGAATCAGAATGTCACTTTATCACGTAAACAGCAGGGAGAGAGCCAAGCCTCCCATGTGGATTTTAAATGTCCCAAAGCATTAGTATTAAAAATCCAGGGCCTGGTTCCACCCGCGATAAAGAGAGGTGTCAAATCTCATCATGGTTTATCCTTCCAGCCTCGCCAGGATCAGCGCTGTACAGCATGGATTTAGAGATGTTTGACAGATCCTTTAGGACCTGTCAATGGTTCAGGAGTCAAAGGTGAGTCCTTCCATCTCACCTGCTCTTTTCTGATTGCCAGAGCTGTTCGTCAATGAGGAAATCTCTGGGCTTTTCCTTATACTTGTACCGATGTAAATAATTCACTGTTGCACCTCAATTCCCTCTGCTTTTCTTCTCGACGTGCTTTGCTTTCAGTGCTCTCCATATCCAGAAGCCCAACTGCTCCACCCTCCAGCCAGGGCAGCCCCAGGAGGCACAAGAGGAGAGGAGCAGTTCCCCCAGATCCTTGAGAAATAGTAGGTACATGAGATAGGATTGGATAACAGCACAAGCACATTAAATACAAGCATCACCCTACATGCCCATCCCTGGACTGGCTCTTCCCTTTCTAAGATGAAACATGCCTTTGACTCCTTGTGTAAATAAAATATCTTTGGAAGGAGGAGATGGAGGTGGCACACGTGCAAAGGCTTGGCTGATTGGGAAACAATGTCCTGTTTTATACTATGCATGTCCATATGAAGATGTTATTAACATAATTTCCTTTTCATTCACTGAAGGAGTGTCTCTCCTGTGTTACACTTGGCTTGGTAACTTCTCATGTAAGAATCATCACAGAGTCATAAAATTCCAGAATTATTTGATTTGGAAGGGAACTTAAAGCTCACCCAGTCCCACCCCCTGCCATGGGCAGGGACACCTTCCACTATCCCAGGCTGCTCCAAGCCCTGGCCTTGGACATTTCCAGCAATCCAGGGGCAACTACAGCTTCTCTGGACAACCTTTGCCAGGGCCTCAGAACCCTTACAGGGAAGAATTTTTCCTGATATCTAATTCTCATCTTTCAGATGAGAAAGAGCAGGTTCAAAAAGAGCCAAGATGAATGAGCATCTATTGCAGACAGTGGAGGTAGCCAGTGAGACAGTATTAGTCAGCATGTTTGTGGTTTAGTCACTGTTATAAGCATTAAAAATATTAGTTATTATTATTTATTACTTATGCAACACCCACACGCTGTGCAAGACATTTAACAAACCACATAAAAGGCAGGGCTGCACCACAGAGCAATGGCTGGATGGATTTTAGGTGTGACAGATTGCTATTAGCTACTTGTTTGTGTTTCTTTGTGCTGAAAAACCTCCTAAAGGCCCCAGCCAAGGAGACCTCAGCTGTGCTTGGCACTGTTCAAACAAGCCATTAAAGAAAATGGTCTCAAGATAGAGAGAAATCAAGGACTTACATGGTGATGTCAGGGTCTGCTCACAGAGCACCTTGCATGAGTTCCTGTCACAGTCAAAGCATTAGTAGAGATGAAATGACATCAGAGTATGGATGTTCTCACCCAGGTGCTGGTGTTTTGACCCCACAAATGTTTCTGTTCTAAGTTCTGGCTCTGTATACAAGGGGTTTGAGATGTCACCTCTGCATGGTGTGCACGTGCCATCAGCAGCTTCTAAAATCCCAGTTTAAGATGTAAATCTGGGGTAAAGCTGTGGTACAGCTTACATGAGGCCAGATACTCACCTCAGCTGTAGCTGAAGGTCTCAGTGATTTAACACTGGCTCTGCCTAAGCCTTTCTTTGTGCAATCCTAAGCACATAAGAAGTACTGGCAGCTTTTGGCAGCCCAGACAATACCAGCTCTCTGGTTTGGCCCTGTCTATGCCCAGCACCTTATGGATGTAGGTACTTGGCACAGAATTAATAAATGTCACACATCAGGGGTTTGTTTCTGTGCTTTTGAGCTGTTCATTGGCTCTTTGAAATAATTTCTCAAAGGTATTGAGGCTGCTTGTCTCGTTTCTTCACACTGTGAGCTCTTCATGCCTGGTTAAAATCTCTTCCCAAGCAGTTATGCATTAAAAGCTTGTACCTCCTTCTGGATGTTAGGGTTTTCCTTTACATGAGTTATTTGTCACAGCACACACGTTCCTATTTTCTTTAGATCTTGCCCTTTCTGTAAGGCAGCATTTTCACCTCAGACCTTTCTTTTTGTACTCGGTTCCCCAAAATCTCAACAACACCATAGGGATATTCATCCTCCACATTTCACCCTGTCCTTGGTGTTTCCTTTGCAAAATTTAACCCCTTTGCAAGGATTAATAAGGAATGTTTGTCTCAGGACACAACCATAATTTCATCAAGGTCCAAGATTTAGTGAAACCTCAGGACTGGGAAGGGGGCTGGCTCTTAGTCTTGGATCAGTCCCACTCCTTTGTGATTTCACTTTGTCCCTTCTGTTTTTTTGAAGTATCAATCTTCCTTTTTCATAACACTTCTTGAATATCCTTTCAGAGTTAGGCTTTTCTGTCTAAATATTAAAAACATCCACAAGTCGAGACTCAGCTTTTGTCACGAAAAATATATATAGAGAAGGGGTTACATTTATTTTCTGCTGGCACCCCTTGCTTGGAGAGGGAGTGAAACACTCCTTAAATCCTTTCCAGCTGTCCTCCAGATATTCAGTGTCTAAACTTTAGGACTTTTAGCTGTTCTTCTTTCCTTTCCTCAGCATTTTTGTGCCCTTTGAGGGTGAGTGATCACCTAGATCAGCATCCCAGAGCTTGCCTGGGGATGTTCTTGGGAGGCTCTGGCTAACGACCTTGGCACGATGAGATGATAAAATCTCATTCAGGCTCATTCAGAGTCGTGGTTTCTTACACACCACTTGGTCTCTTTTTAAGAAAATTTGTGCAGCAAAAGTGTTCAATGGCAAGGGAAGGGTCAGTGGGAACTAGAGGAATATGTGGTTAAAAGGACAGGATATGCAGAATATGCAGGTTTGATTTTGTTCTAAATGTCTTGTAAGACACACTTCAGTTTTGTCTTTGCTTTTTAAAAAATTTTATTTGTTTCTTTGCAATAAAGAATTCTACTGGACAGGGATATCCAATATCTTAACATTAAAGAATGAGTGAGTTTGAGAAAGTCTATGCTACAGGATCCTCAGGGAAGTCGTGGAGTCACCACCCCTGGAAGTGCTCAAAAACCCAAGTAGATGTGGTACTTTGTGGCACAGTTTAGTGGGTGTGGTGTTTGTTATATGGTCAAAGGCTGGGCTGAATGATTTTGGAGGTTGTCTCCAACCTCAGTAATTCCATGCTTCTGCAAGAAACTAAATGTGTTCCCTAGGAATTTTTACTTTTCCTTTCTTTTTCTCAGTCAGAGGTGTTGTCTTCTTTACTGACGCTGCAAAAAGGTTTATGAACCTTACGGGTGAGACTCCTCATGCTGTTGTCCTAAAAAATGAGATAAATATTTTAACACTGCATTTTAGTTGCATTTAAGCACTTAATCAAAGTTCTGTTATTGGAAGATGAGTACCACTAGATTTGGGCTTTTCAGCATGGGTAACCTGAGCCAGGTTTGTCAGCATAGGTAACTTGTACTCCATCTGCTCCTAAATATTAGCACCCAAAAAGGCTCTGAGAGAGAGAGAAGCATCAGTTTAAATTATTTTTTAACTGTTTGTCATATAAATTTAATTTTTAGATAATCAGTGCAATAATTCTTTATTATGCATATGGAAAAGCATCTATTAAAGGCGTTTTTAACTTTCTGGGTAGAGTTTCTTTATCTGTATTTTACAGTACAGTGAAAAGTAATTAATTCATTCCTAGATCTATAACATATGGATAATTTTTATGGATTTATGGCACATTTTAGGGGATGTGAAAATGCTGCAATTATTTTAAAAGTAATGCAATAGAAATTCAGGGCTGGTTCATAGATTTATGACTGGATTATATTTTCCACAGCCAACTGCCAAACGTGCAGTAGATAAAATCTATGTTTCTTTTTGTCCAGTCTACCTCTTTTATCCCATCTCTGGTGTACATTGCCATGTAACTACAAATAAATATCCTGAATTTGACTTATTTATACATTGGAAATTTTGTGAAATCTATTAACCCTCAGAAAACAGTTCACAGTATTTAATTAGTATAGAAAAACATACTGTACACAAAATGTCAGCAGAAATTACAGTAATAATCTATCTTTCAAAACACTATTAATTGCAGCTGATATTTAACCATACATTTCTCAAAAGTAAAAAAAAAAAAGAGGTGGCCTCAGCTCAATTATTGGCTTAAACCTCTGAGGAAATTCAGATCTGAGTAGAGGCGCCAGTTTGTGGAAGTAGAGGAGTATTTATTGTATGGGTAATATTTAATCTATGGTTTAATTTTGCTTTTTAGGGCTAACTCTGGCACAAGGCTTTTCTAGTCATCACACATTTGTAAGCCTTTCTTGAGTAGCAGAGTGTATTTTAACGCACAGAAAGCTATTTTTTTTATCATAATCTTATAGAATCAGAATTTTTTTGGGTTGGAAGGGACCTTAAAGCTCATCTCATTCCACCCCTGCCGTGGGCAGGGACACCTTCCACTAGACCAGGTTGCTCCATGCCTTGAACACTTCCAGGGATGAGGCACCAACAACTTCCCTGGGCAGCATATGGTGTCTCTGCTGAAATTACTAAAATATGGACTGAAACTTTTGTCTAAATTTAAGGAATTGACTCGATCACGTAATCCTTGAAAAATCACACCATCATCGTTCATTAACAGCCCTGTACGAATCCAAGCCTTTGAGATTTATTTTCTCCTACTTTGAAGGCGAGTAACTTTACTGACATATTAACGTTCTAGCTGTGAATAGAATATCTCATTCTGTTTGAAGGATAGTTCCCTTGATCCATTAAATAAATACTACATTTGGGGGGAAAAGGGTGTTAGACTGATATGCAAGAGCTGCCATCACTGGGCGCAGATTTATGGGGTAAGGGAGTAAAAGGAAGTGATATGGCTGTGAAAAGAGAAATGAAACGACACTTATGGGCACTAAATCCTCCAGAATTGAAAAAATACCAGCAATTTGTGTTTAGAGCACACAGTATTTTGTATAAATGGGTTTTCTGCAATAAATCAATGGTTTCTGGCAGTTACACCAAGACGTGCCATTTCTGCCGCGGCATAGGCTGAGAATTTGGCTGTGCTCTGGTTTGATTTGAAGGCTGGGAGCTTTCCCATGCTGGCTGGTGTCTTGCCCCCATCCTCACTGCCCTGCTGAGCATGGATTTGCCACCAGCTTGGCAGCCCCGTGTTTGAGGTGAGGACTTTCCACTCACTCCTCCCGTAAGCCGAGCCTGACGATCCCGGAGGGATTCATCCGCCAGAGTTTGCGATGCATCCTGGGTGAGCAGCTCAACACAGTCCTCATTCAACTGACTCCGAGGCTTATGCAACGATGATTTCTGCTGGTAAAGTGTTATAATTGGATTATGGAAGTATTAGGTAAATTCAGTCGGATTTGCTGTTTGAAGTGGAAATACAAAAAATGCTGGGATGCTCTTACTGCTTTGTCATACCTATTAACAACAGATCCCAGTGTTGCAGCAACAACAGATTTGCTTTCAACTGTTTGGACTTTCCAATGTGTAAATTTATGTCATTTAGGTGGGTAAGTTGGCAGATGCCTGTGACCTCCACGGACCCTGTTGGGTCACTTTTTAAAGAGCGTGGCTTTTATTACTTGAAATTTCTCTGAAAACACTGTTGTGTGGTGAGCTTCTTCTTAGAACAGAAACATGTGGCTTAACTTGGAGTGGGTGTCAAAAAAATGGAAGAATTCAGCACATTTTACAAAATACGCAGTCTGAATATCCTTATGGCTATAATTCCTGGTTGCCCAGGTAAAAGAATAAACCAAATCCTCCCAATGTTATAAACTAACTTTAAATATGTAAGGAATACTAACTTGTCTGTCAGTCTTTATCATTCTTTATTAAAGCCCTTATTCTTTATCACTTTTCAGTGAAACCTTTATTTTGAATTAAACAACCTGTGACATGGAGGACTATTTGGCCAAATTCACCCAGCAAATGACAACTATGACTACTCTGTGTTTTAAAGAGTACATTTAGAATTTTCCTAACATTTTCAAAAGACCAGAATTTATTGAGACTTGGAGGTTTTTTTAGATGGTTTTGAGAATTTTACATTGAAGTATGATTAATAGGTTAATAATGGTTTGATTTTAATATAAATCTGGTTTTACCTAATCTGTGATGTTCAGTTTGAATGATTGAAGCACCATGGCACCACCTCCAGTTTTCAGTGCCTAAATCCTTATATCTGTGTCTTCTTTCTATATTAATATTATTTGTCCTCATTCATAAAACCATACCCTCTAAACAGCTTGGAAGCAAATCTCGATGCTGCCCAAGCAGAGCTCACGAGAGAGCTGTGTGTCAGAGATGCTCTGAAACAGCAGTTACAAATATTCCAAAAAAACCCCCTACAGGCAATTTAGATCCAGATGCAAACTGCTCTGGTCTTTCAGTATAAAACACAGCATGGGGCAAAGCATCCCATGTGTTCCAATGTGTGCAAAATCCTGATAATGATTTATTATATCAAGTGCTGCAACCTATGCTTCCCAGGTGACCATGAGTGAATGTAACCTGATTGTTAAACAAGCTCCCTCACCTAATAAATGTGTTTTATTGATGTAGAAAGCTCAGGAAGGAGGTGTGAGGGGGCCAGTCCCAGCACTCAGATTCTTTCATGGAGACATCAGAGCTGGAGGTTTGAGCTCCCTTTCTCAGGAGCTGCCCTCAACTTTGGTGTGCTGTAGATAAGGGGTCAGGAGATGATGTTTTTCCTGAGGTCTGATCCCCTAAATCTGCTACCCAATTGCATTTTGGATCAGAGCATGTTGTTGCCTGCTGTGAAACTCTCACTAAGTTTTGGGTGTTTTGTTACATGAAGTTTGCTATTCACAGCTCGTGGCACCAGGGAAGACATGACAAGCACATGGAGGTAAAAGAATGGATTTAATTTTCTGGAGTGCTTTAAAAAGAAATTAAAAAAAAAAAAATCTTAGAATCACTGAGTGGTTTCTATTGGAAAAGACCTTCAGGCTCATCTCATCCAACCCCCTGCCATGGGCAGGGACACCTTCCACTAGAGGTTGATCTAAGCCCCATCCAACCTGGCCTGGAATTCTTCCACTTGTTCATCATAAATGTTTTTGTTCCTGTCTCACTTTCTGTCACTGTTATGTAAATACGTCATCAAAAATCTAAAAGTAGAGGTCTGAGGTGGAAAAGTTGTCCCATATCTTAGGAAAGTCATGGAAAGCACCCACAATGGATGAAATTTCCTTTGGACTGTGATGTAAAATTCAGATGCACAACTTCTGTCCAAGCCTGGGTTGTGTGTCCCTTCTATGGGATGCAGCCTGTAGGGATTTGGGACATTGCAGGACCAAGGATGCAGCTGAAGATGCCATTGTCCTCACACCATTGTTCAACCCATGCATGAGAGGAGTCTGATGATTCTTGGGTCCTGGCTCTGGTGTTTTAAGGCTGTTTGGTCTCTAAAAAAATTCCATCCTTGTTAAACCATTCTTTGAAAAAGAATACTTCTGCCAATTTCTTGTTTCTAAAAATTTCCCATTGCAGTTAATAATTTAAAAAGATACACACACACACAGAGTCTGGTCCACATTATGGACTAATAGTCTGCAAAAGTCCTTAAAGTCCTTTAAGAAGTCTTTCTTTTTTTTCTTTTTTTTTTTTTTTTTTTTTTTTTTTCTTTTTTTTTTTTTTAACTTAGAATGCGCGAAAAACANAAAAAGCCTCTTTGTTTTTAATGTAAACTCTTAAAAAACCCCCAAACAAAAAGTCTTTGGAGGGAACTTTCAGTGCCTTATTTTATCCTGTGGCTGGTTTTTTTTGCCTGTGTAAGTTACAGCAGCAGCACTGGTTTAAGGTGGAAGAACTGGCAGAACCTGAACTCCTGCAAGGTTAGTGGGCATCACTCTAAACCCATAAATCCAGTGTAGGCACCCAAAATCAAATTTAGACTAAAAATATTCTTCAAAACCTCTTAAATGTATTCAAGGTTGACAGTAATTGCTGCATTGGTAAAGACCCAGAGCATTCTCAGAAATAGTTAAGAGGAGAAACAAAAGAAGTCAAATTACCTGAGACAATATCTGCCCCCTTCATTTGAATTAATCTGACACCGGATTTCAGAGCTTGAAAATGAAGAATTAGAAAGCAACCAGATATCACTCAAATCAGCTATCAAAAGATTAGAGGCTTTTAAAAATATTGATAAACATCAGAATCAGACAAAATATATTCAAGAGAGCCAAAGGAAGTAAGAAGGGAAATTGGAGGCTCTATTAGAAATTTCAGATCCTTGAAGGCTGGTGAAATTTAATAAAGGAATTATTTAAAATTGGTCCAGCGACATAAGGGGAAAGAACATATCGCTGGCATAAACTGTGGAGAATGTCCTAGTTAATATTTTAAGGAATCAAATGAAAGGTACACTGGGACAAGCTCTGCCTGATTAGAGAAGGCAAATTTAATTTTGGGGGGAGGGAAAGTCCTCAGCTCTGACAGATCTACTGGAATCCTTTATCGTTATTATTTCTGCCAGGAGAGACAAGGCAATGCAACAGACATCCTCTACTTACATTTTCAGACATCCTTTGACAGGGTTTCCTACAAGAGGTTAATGTTAAGATGTGGAGCCACAGAATAAGTGGAAAGTTGAGTTTAATGGATTTAAAATTGGCTAAAAAACACAAAACAAAGTGTGGCACACCAGCAGTGAATGGATCCTGTAGCAGCTGGAAGGGTTAGTGGTGGGATATATCAGAAATTATCCTGGGTCCACAGAGGTTTATGTTAAAAATTACAGGGTGCAACATAATATTGAAAGCAACTTTTCAAATTCTGTTGATTGCATTAAATTGCAGAGAAATATAACTGATGAGAAACAATGACACAAAACTTCTCTGTAAAATCATCTCCTTTTTCTATCAATGTTCAAAATTACATGACAGAGCCTTCAGTGCAAGGGAAAATCAGCTATTTTTATGGTGTAAATAATGCATCAAAAGAAAGTTAACAGACCTCGAAGTTTGTACTGAATGTTTTCAGGATATCAGGTGACTTTACCATTGAAATTCCAGAAAAATTTAATTGGGAATAAAACTTTCTAGTCCAAAAGAAATCAAATATGTAGCACCTCTAATATAGATGATTAACAGGTGAAGTTGTGAAATCTGGCTAAAAGAAGAAAGAGACAGTCCGTGGATTTCCTGCAGTTTATTCATTTATGAGCTCATTAATCCATGATAGAGCTGGGAAAATAATTAATTTGTTCTGTTTCAGGTGAGACTACAAAAAATAGCAGAAACCTGAGAAGGTTCAATTTAAATAGGAATCAATCGGGAATAAAAGGGAAAAAAAAAGATCAGTAAAAGTTGCTGAGAACTTTTTTGTTATTAAAACCTGAAGTCAGGTGATAAAGCTGAACAAGGTGAAATGTTTAGATTAGTTTTGAATTTTTTAACATTTTAATCTACTCTGAATCAGTTTCTTTTCAAATTCCACTTCAAAAATAAACCCCCAGCAGCTCTACTTTGAAAGCGTCAAAACAAACTGCGTCATTTCTGAAGCACATTTCATTTCAAACAAATATTGGAAAAAATCTCCTTCTTGTGGTCCTCTTTATCAGATGAGATCTGAATTTGTGATTAGATTACTTCCCAGAATTTTTATTTCTTTTGTGTGAAATGTATTAGTAATTAGAGAAAAACTTCATCCACTCTACTTGGGGAGGGGGGGGGACAACAAAACAACATCTTTTAGTTGCTAGGCAAATGGAAAGGAACCTGTTTGTAAGCAAGTTTGAATTCTGAGTGATTTTACAGCCTGTGATCTGAGATAAATTACATCCTTTCCCCAGTCTTAATACACCAATTGAAGCCTTTCAGAGCTGCTGGCTGCCCTCATTCAGGGTGGATCCATCAAACATTAACTCAGCCTCAGCCTGGTTCTATATCCTCCCCCCACTACTGGTATTCAAAAAAGATTTAAACCACATGAACATTTCAGGCAATCTTCACTGATACCTGTGTGTAAGAGAAGCTGTACTAAAAGAAGAGGTAGATCTCAAAGGAAAAGATCTATTTCCTCAAATTTTGAGGGCAGCATTCACTGTAATTATTGATAATTCAGAGATGGGAGAATTTAAAAGGCACAGTAGGATTTCTTCAGCTTTTTTTTCAAGGTTTCTTTTTTTTTTTTTTTTTTTTTTAAATTTATGGGCCTATCCTGCCAAATGCTCTTCTGAAAATGATAACAAAAGTTCCATTCCTGGAACGAATTGTTTCTACAAACCCTGATCCCAGAAATACAAACATGGATAAATGGTCCCATTTTAACTTTGAATGTGGTATAACTTACTGAAAACAATCTGACTGTCTGCCAGCTTGCCTTCAACAATGGCACAGTACCAAAACTGAGATTTACATCTGAGAAAAGCATCACATTTTAGAAATAATTTCTTAACTGGAAAGGTAAGAGTGGAAAAAAAATCCCCCCCCAAATAGCAGCAGGAAGATGAGACAGGAGAAGAACTGAATGATATCTCCTGCAACATCTTCTGGATGGAGTTGTGTGTCAGGAGACCATGGACAGGGAAGAATGTGGCACTGATGGCAAGAGCCAGAGGTTGGGATTGTGTCCCCCACACAATGGCCATGAGGATTTATTAGAAAGCATCATTAAAACAGACCTGTAGAATGGTAGATTCATAGAATATCCCGAGCTGGGAGGGATCTACAAGGATCATCAAAATCCAACTTCTGTAGCTTCATGTATCTGCCATGAAGATTTTAGGTCACTACCACACCAGCTTGTTCTTGTGAGTATTTAGTAAATATTTATACTGTGCTTGGAAGATCTTTCTCTCTGAGTTCCTTCCTCTCTCCCCAAATCCCAGCTTGATCTGAGATGCATTTCTCTTATATTTGGGGATCAATACATTTCTATGAAATCTTTTGTCATTGACACAAAAACGTGTTTTTATGAAAAAAAACCCTAAGAACATTTTTGACTTGATTGGCTCATAGAGAGAAGTAGATAAAGCTGCAGCTCATACACTGTAACTGTGGTTTATTGTCTTGTTATTCAGAATGTAAAAGGAAAAAGAAAAGACATTGATAATCTTTTCCTAGTTCTCATGAACTCTTTACAGAAGTACAACCCCATCACGTCAGAGTTCAAGTACACAAATAATAATATTGGAATATTCACTCCCAAAGCAATTTTAACACCATTCAAAATATAATCCTTCTCTGCAATATACCTCATTTAACAACCATTAGTGCCTTTTCCATCTCAGATCTCATGTACCCAGTAATGATTTATTTTTTCCCATTGTTTGAGCTGATTTCATTCTACCAACGGACCTGTACTAATCATGGGGAGTGCAATATGCAATGTGTTCTTGCCAGATATTTTTTAACTTTCGGTGCCGCACACTTTACAACAGAAAGAACAGAAATTACAAATGCTCTCTTCATTCGCAAGAAAATAAACTAGAGTGAAATCAAAAAGCCAACCAACCCCTTGACCAATTTTGCATTTGAGAAGGAGAGTTCATTTCTTATATCTGAACTAAACCAGTCCCTTAATTATACCACAGTAGGTTGATTACAGGCAACAGTACACAAAATCTATACATCTTGTTTGGCAATGTATCAAACTCAGGCACATTGTCAACGCAACGTTAACTGTTTTCCTTTCCTGGGACTCCAGTATTTCTGGGCACCCTCATCTCCCACTGGGCCAAATCATAAGATCCATGCTCTGCCCAGAGCAAGGGAAACTCCCACCTGCTCCAGCGCGTGGATCGCTCGAGCAGAAACCACGGGAACAAACACGCTGCCATTAACCAGCAACATGTAAACAGACAGCGAGTCAAAACCCTGCAGATGAGTTGTTCATTATGAAATATTCCCACAGCTTGGCTGAGTGGGCCTTGCAGCCGAGCAGAGAAGTTCTGGGTGCTTTATAAATAGGGAAAGTGCCGTGCGGCGTTCGTGCAAATTCCTCGCGGAGCCGCGCGAGCGCTGCACCCGACAGATGATACAACTCCCAGGCCCTGTTTCCCCACCATAATTTCTCATCTAAACTCCTAATTACACATCACTTCACATTCTGAGATATATAAATACACTTTTTCAGATGTACACTGTGCTAATGGTATGCATGGGAGAACGGGAGTGTTCTTTGGCACGGGTGCTCAATAGCAAAAGCAAAAATTGTCTCTCCAAACTCTGTTTCAGAGAAGTGAAAGCCCCCAAACTACTGAGAAAAGTTGAGATACTTTGCAGCAACCATGTGCAAAACCAGCTCTCAATGATTTTCTAGGTCCTCTGGTGCTGCTGGGGGCACATTCATCAATCATAGCATGGGGCAGTGGGACTCCAATCATACAAACCATGATGCTGAAGCCAATAAATGCTTCAGAAATTGTTTTTTTTTTTTTTTCTCAGAAAAAAATCCAGTTTGTTTGTTTGGAGACTTGGCACTATTAATGAAAATCAAAGAGCAATCAACAGGGGACACTGGAGATCTGATCTGACTCAGTCCTGTAGTTGTATGGAAGTGAGCCGACAAGGAAGTCAAGAGAGACTCCTCACCAGGAGCTCTAGTGTCAGGACCAGGGGCAATGGGTTCAGATTCAAGATTCAATTTAGGAAAAAGTTCCTCCCTGTTAGAGTAGTGATATGTGGGGAGGCCCTGGCACAGAGAAGCTGCCCTGTCCCAGGAGATGTCCCAGGCTAGGCTGAAAAGGGCTTGGAGCACCCTGGGATGGTGGAAGGTGTCCCTGCCCATCAACTTTAAGGTTCCTTTCAACCCAAACCATTCTGTATTTCTGTGAGGTCATTGAACCTATTCTGTCCCAGCTAAATGCATTCACTCATAAAGAAATATCTATGGAAATATTTTAATTTTCTATCATTGGTTAATAAATGCTCCTAGAAGAATTTTAGGTTGGCTATAGCTTACTAATACTTTTTATATCATATTGCTGTAATATTAGTTATTGAACTCTGCTTAGAACTCCAAATGTTTTCCATAACATTGAAAAGGCTTCATTTTCATCTCTAAATCCCAAACTTTTTACAGGTACTGCGATGGGTGCCATCTGTATGAGGAGCTGGTAGCTTTTCCCTCCTGAGATTGATAGGTACCACCATATGGTAGATAGGATGCTCAACTTTGCAACACCGAAGGCTTTTTTGGCAACTTTCCAGGAGCTTGAGGGCCACACCTAATTTGCATACACATTTACATACAATTTTTATTTTAGATAAATGCACACAGGATGGTTCGGTGAACTCGTGTGGCTTTCTCTTTGATAGATGTTCTGGCATTATTTGTTGTTAGAGTTCCTCAGCAATAAAGGAGCTGGAGTTGGATCCACCCTGCAATTAATATTATTTATTGATGCTACTGCTGTGCTCGGGGTAGGGAAGCACAATCCCATCTTGAAGAGCACCTCTAATTAGTCAAATAAAGTTCCTTGACATACTTTATACCAGGTGATTAGAAAACATTTCAATTTCAAAATTCCGTGATCGTTGGGCTCAGTTTTTCTCAGAAAACAAATTTTCTGCAGCAAAATTTTTCATCAACTTTGCAAACAGTTGAAAGATGAGTGTGGGTGTAAAAGACACGACAGAAACAACAGGCAGTAGCCCCTTCTCTGTCTGTGGATAAGGCACCTCCGACCTCAGCCTAAAGTGCTTGTCTCTCAGGCCAAAAGATTTTGTGTTGAATTAGTTGCCATTTTAACCATGGTTTACTATTTATTTAATGCTTCCACTGGGCTCCACAAAAGGCTTGTGGGTAACCGATCCTCCCCTTTCAACCTGAAAATCTCCCAGGAAGGATGCTGGTATCTTTAATTTTCCTGTCTTGTTGGAGGTCAGGATTGCCACAGGTATTCCCAAGATAACTCGTGTCTCCCTGGCTGTATCTGGTTCCTTTGTAGAGTCCAGGTTTTCAGCAATTTCCTTCTAGTGGGACAGTTCTTAGTAATAGTGTGCCATTAGAAATAAAATCACCTTAAGAGTGAGAACAAATATCTCTGAGTAGAAGCAAATCAATGTCAGGGACTGCTGATGGAGAGGCTGGGTCCTTCAACTCACCATTGCTGAAGATGCAGCTCTCCAACCACAGGCCTCCATCTCTCAAACTCAGTGAGAGTTTATTGCTGTTATATTTGACCACAGAAATTCATCAGCAAAATTACTGTATTGATCCTGGTTTATATTTGAATGTATAATCTCATTCAAAGCTATTTTTTTTTTCAGGTCTAAGATAACGCTAAAGGACTTCATTTTGTTTGTGCTTTAATGAATTTTTTGTGAGTAACAAACTTGCAGCAGTTGCTTGGGCAGGTAACTGGCTCTGAGGCTCTGTTTTGAAAGTACCTCATTATTTGAATGGATTTCTTATTTATTGAAAAAACTCAAAACTCCTATGGTTAAGAATCTCATACCTTTGTTAGTCCCTCTGGGAAAAAAAAAAAGATTGAAGTTGATGTATTTGGAAGTGAAATTAAAGTTGTAGAAATGTTATACATGGCCACAGAAAATGGGAGCAATGTAGAAATATTTGATGTGAGTTATCAGTTGTTCTTGGGTACTCTAATCCCTAAACAAGGTGGCAAGATGCTATTTTGTTAGGATATGGATGCAGTAACTGAGAGTTTGGCAGGAATTTTGGGAGGAATTTGGAAGCTGAACATTTTGGGGATCTGATCAGAGGCCAGGCTCAGATTTATAGGCACAATCAAATCCTATGAGGGAAATTGAATTTCATATGGGTTATCAAGACAATTGGTGTGCTTAGAAATGGCCGGAGGAGAAGCTGAGGACAGGAGGAGTAAGAGATTTCAGTGTTTTGGACATCCCTCTAATTCTTTGGTATGAATAGCAATATGATTGATGCAGCAATAACTGCAGTGCTGCAGGGATTTGATACCCAGAGGGAATCAATTAACTGGATTTTGGATATTGGAGCATTATGACCTTTGCTTAGACCATAATGTTGACAAGTAGGAGCAAATGGAAGAATATGAGTCTTTTCTGATTGTAATTGACTGGAGATACTGAGAGCAAGGTGGAGATCCAGAGTTGCAGACAGTGTGATCCCAAAAGACGGCTGGAGAACAGGAAGTGAGCCTTGTCCAGACCTCCCCTTCTGAGATGGTAGGGGAGGAAAAGCAAATTTAGGAGTAGCTCCTGGCTTCTTTGCACTCTTTAGGGGTCAATTTACATCCATCTTCCACCTTCATCATTGATTTATAGGTGAGTGATGCTGTGGCTTGCTGCAGAGTGACACTGAGTCAGGATTTATTAGCAATGTTTATCCTGTTATCCATCTGTGGTTTTATCCAAACTCCAGTTTGTGCAAGCAGTTTTGAGGGGGAGCTGTCATCAATAGTTCATGAATCCCTGCTGAAGTAACAGCCTCTGCTGCTGCTCACCTGTGGACTTTTAGGGAAGGCAAGGGAGTCTTGGTGGACTTTTCTAGGGTGGAGGTCTCATAGAAAAAAAATGGGGTGTATTAGGTTTATTATGGTGATGGGCTAACAGATGGCTGAGCCAACTCAGTCAACTGAGCAGGGCAGTTGCCAATTAACAGGGTGGAGTTAATGAAACCACAGCTGGTGTGGCCAGTGAACCTGGAAGGAGGAAACTTCAGGCATGATTTGGGTGTTTAGCAGTCAAACTTGATGATATCGGAGGCCTTTTCCAACCTTAAGGATTCTGTAAATAAAGGACAATATTACATTAGAGAATGGGGAGAAGATGTAGATCTCAGATGTGAGGAAGGAAGAGATTTTGAGTGTAGGTTGAAAAGCATTGTTATTGGTGAAAAAAGTTCATGATAAATATTTTTCATCCATTAATTCTATATTGAGCTGAAGCAGAGAACTGGTAAAATCAGAGTTCTGAAAGCTGGATTTCTCAAAAGATTACAACTTCTCTTTTTTGCAGTTTTACATTGAGGTGAGTAGACTTGTATTTTACATATATAAAAACACTCTTCTTTTCCTTTACAGTTGTGCCAGGCTGATGATTTTCATTTGACTGCTTTTCCCTGGCTGAATTAGGACTATGTGGTCAGGTAGCCTTTTCCTTTTCTCAGACTAACTCTAAATTAGAAAAAGACAGACAGCTCTGGCCTTCACAGAAATGTTTTCCTGCTGATCCTTGCATTTTCCATCTTCCAGCTCATCTGCTGGTGAATATTCCCAGTTCTTCTCTATTTCTATGAGTCTTACTTTTTACTGGAGAAGCTCCATATCTGGGGAATGAAGAATGACAGGTTTCATGGCAGCTTTTTTGGAGAGCCTGGTGATGGAGGATTAGATTTGTGTAAGCCATTTCCACACGGAGGGGGTTACAAAGAAAGAGACAGATTTAGTTGCATGACTAAGTTCCCTAAAACAAGAAATAGTTTTGGGAAAAGTAGTAAAGAAAATGTTGAAATAAATGGTGCAAAGTCTCACAATTTACTTTAATCTCTGAATTGTTTGAGCTTCTGAATATTTTTTTCTTTAGTTTTCCTAATTTCTTTATTTTTATTGACTTATTACATTTCTACTAATTGTCAGTATACATAATACTAACCTGAGAAACTTTTCCTGCTCCTGGGCAAGAGTTCTTTCATTATTATTTTCCACTGGACTCACTGGGGTCTCCTGCCCAATGTTCTCCACTTTTAAACCCAGCACGTTTGGGATACAGTCATATATAAAAGAAAATACTTAAGAGTCTGGGTGAAATGCAACAAATGGTATGCATAGTTTTATTTTTTTATAATTGTTATTTGAGACCTTTTGTTAAGATTTTCTTGATTATTTGTTGTGATTTTTTTTCCCAGTTACCATGGAAATCTTTAAGCAAAGAGTTAAGGAAAAAAAAATGTTGCTTCCAGACTTATTTTGCTTGAATTTCCTAATAACTCACAAAATTATGTTTAGTATTTTTATATTTTTTTAGATACGTCACTCTACTGAAAAAAATTAAAATATTTAAAATCTACCTCTAAATTTGACTGAAAGTTTTAAATAAGACCAATTAGACTGTTATCCCCTTTTTCTCAAAGGCTCCTTGTTGTTTGAGGTGCTCCACAAGAATTTAAACTTCATAACAGTGACTATTTCAGGAACACCCTACAAAGGTGTTTTGAATTCAACAACCATCTCTTACTCTGGTGATACCAATCAAGGTTTATTTTTTCCTCCATGAGAAAGGGCAGCTTGGTTGTTTTGATTCCTTTCAGCTCCTTTCCAGTGTGTGCTTTGATGAGAATTAAGAGCAGGGGAGGAATATTTTTCCTTTAGGTTTTTTGAGGGATCAGTCACTGTCCTTGCAAGGAATGAGAATAGCAGTGTTTGTGACATTAATTCAGTTGGAACAATCATGCCACCTGCAGTCACAGCTCTGCCTGCTGTACATTCCTGAATGAAGATGTCTCTTTTTGGCTTCACAAAAACTCCAAAGTCACCATGGGAAATACCCTTTCCCTGAAATACACCAAATCCAGGGGAAAGGTTGTGCAAGCAAATAGAAGTTAGTAAAACAATCCATGTGGAAAGAGCTGTTTGCCATTTTTGAAAGTTCAATTTTTCAAGTTTTTTTTTTCATCAATTGGAAATGAGCATCTGTACTTCCAAAATATTTTGTTCTTATATGAGAAAAATGATCCAAGAAGCTTTCCATCCCTGGAAAGTGTTCAGGGCTAGGTTTTATAGGGCTTGGAGCAACATGATCTAGGGGAAGGTGTCCCTGCCCATGGCAAAGGACTGGAACTACATGGGCTTGAAGGTCCCTTTCAATCCAAAACATTCTGTAAATTCCAGGCAACAATATATCTGGGCCTGGTAAATGAACACGAAAAAGGAGAATGGAACAAAACCTCAAGGTGTAGGGCTTTGTTTGATTGCAGCTAAACGTTGCTGCTCATTAAAGTTGAATTCCTGGCAGCTGCACAGCACAGATAGAGTAAAAGTACAAAACAATTACAGAAGAACCAATAAAATAAAAAGCCCTTTTGAGCAATGACAGCATTCAATAATTGTGTCAATGCTGCTTTAAAAGTTTCAGCTTCTACAGCATCTCTAGTCCCAAAGTGTCTCATCTGCTTTCTAATTTTCCACAAGATGCTTTTAATATTTTGAGATTGATATTGAACCACAGGGGTCTAAAAGGTTTCAAAAGATCTTGCATATGCATTTGGAACCAAACGATCAATTAGATTAATAAAGGGGAATTGTAATTTATATATGAAGCCTGTAAACTCTTGCAGAGAGGTATGGAATAAGAAACCAGGCAGCTTGGGGAGAGCCAGGATTTAAGGTGAGAGAACAAACACACTCAGCAGGGAAAAAAAAGGTGCAGTCAGCACCAGTTTTGTTACATTAATCTGATGCTTCCTGCTACAAACATGGGAGAAATGGGAAGAAATGAGGAATTTAATACAGCACCTGTCAAGGTAATTATCATCTGTAACCAGTTGTACCTTGGGAATGGTTCTATTGCAGACACAAAGCAAAAGCTTGTAAATGGGAAATTGTTATTAATTTCTACGAGCCGTCCTGTTATGGTTGAAATGTTGCCTTCAGGCTCTTCCTTGCAGTTATAATGGTATCTTTTTTTTTTTTTTTTTTGCTGTTTCAATCCTGAAGGATCGTTGGATTGTCAGTTTTATGTTTTCTTAACTGATAGTCATCAAGCTTTGCTCAATCATCTTCTTCCTCCAGCACGGGGCTGCTGGCAGAGTCCCTTTCCTGTGCTGGGGGTCCTTGGGGCTCCCCAAAACCTTGGGGGAGTTCCCATCTCTGCAGGGTTCCCCGTGTTAGTGCTTGGGATGCCATCAGCAGAACCAGAAAAAGAAATGGAAACAAGCTTTTTCTGCCAGAAAATACATCCCTAGCAAAGTAGAGGTTTCCTTTCACAAAATCATGTCTTTAGTACCACCCTCTTGTGAAGAAAATCAGTGGAAGGAGTCACAAGTTTTTAAAGGAACCTTCTACATTTTTTGTTTTTAAATGATTTTCCACAAAAAAAAAAAAAAAAAAAAAAAAAGGAAGGAAAAAAAAAAAAAAAACTTTTTTTTCTTTTTCACACCACAAGTATTCCACA
>VZTT01054053.1:33584-53823 GCA_013400855.1 Buphagus erythrorhynchus
GTTTAGTTCTATTTGATCCCCACACTGTGGACTCTTCTATGACCTGATGCTTATATTGCATAATAAAGCTATGGAGGGAAGTGCACTTGTCATTGTGTAAAGCTGCTTAAAGAAGTTTTCTCATCCCCTGCATTGAGACACATCACCCCATGTCAGACTACTTGACCCAGAAGCATTGACTGCTGAAAGCAACTCAATAGGAATATGAAACCTACTATCATTCGAGTACAGTGTAAAACCTAATGACTTCAGCATATGCACACCAAGTAATATCAAATCTTACTCTGTACACTTCACCTTCATTTTATAATCCAAGCCTTTGTATGCAGTAATGAGGTATGTGCTATAAGGAAGATTCTTTAATAGGATTTAATGCACCTGTGAGCAAAGGCATTTTAGCTTTTTATCCCCAGAAGCACTGTAACTGAAAGCCTTTAATACTGATATGATGGAATATAAATGCAGAAATATTATAATAACCAGAACTTTTTCAGAAAGTTTACAGTCTTTTTGTGACAGATTATTTAACTGTGGCCAAAATGATGCCTTGAGAGAGGTGTAAATAAGGGCATATGGAAATTATGTGGGAGACTCACTAAAGCTTGTAAATACTTCTGACTTGCAGCTCGCATGTGGGGTCTGTTAAAGTGTAACTGAGCTGGTTGTGATGAGGCTTTTGTTTATTTTAATGCAGCCAGTGACACGCAGGATGTGGGTGAACATGTGTTCCCCCTGTCTAACACATGTGGCAGGCTCTGCACCGTGGGTTCTGCAGCCCTGCAGGGTCACAGGGCCACCTTCTTCTCAGTGTGCTGGCAATTCTCACTAACTGCACCAGGCCAAATATTCAAATGGCTCTGCAAACTCTGCATCTCCACTGGCTGCAGCAGCATCCTGGGCAAGGTCAGTGTGTGTAATTGGTCTCTGCATCAGCTTGGGCTGAGCTGCTACATCTAAAACCACCCTTTAAAATGGTACACCAAGGAGAGAATTTAGATCATAGTCTTATCTTTGTAAAGCAAACGTTTGCTGCCATTATCGTGCATCACTTACCCCCGAAGTCAAAAGAACTGCTCAGAAGTGCTTGTGATAACACTTGCAGGCAGGATCCTGATCCCAACAAGGCTCAGACGACTGCTTGGCTTAACCCCTGCCATCAGCATCCCTGACTCCAGCAGAAGCACTGCAGCACTGAGGCTCTCTGTGTCCGGGGCTGTGTTAAGCACGTACCCCGTGGCTTCCCAGGGGCAGCAGAGCATTTGATAAAATTGTTTGGGAGTCTTGCTTTTAAGAGCAAAACAAAAATCTTGAAAATGTGCTGTGCACGTAATTTTTCTCTCTATTTGAAAGCATTTTGAAGTAGACAAGTAGGGACGGAGAGATTCTTGCAAAGTTTTCCCTTACACATCTGTCGCAAAATTAACAACAGTTAAGGCCGGTCTACAACATAACTTTTTCTTTCAGTGCCACAGTTGATGCGAGTGCTCTGGGTATTTAAGTCACTAGGAATTCATTGCTGTTAATTACAGATCATGTTCTGATATTTGCCTCTGTACATAAGGCATTCCGGGTCGCTGGAATCGCCCCGAGTGCCAAAGGGTTCTGGAGGCGCCGCCCGAGAGACAGAAGTTCAATTGGCAGCAGTAATAACATGACCACAAAATCTCAGGAGCAGTCACAGTTGGTAAGAGCAGTTTCTGGATCAATATATCCAATCTTAGGTAGGGGAGGTCAGCCTGTCACACCAGTGCATCTCTGGAGGAGGAGGAGTGAGGACTTAGGACTGGTTTGAACTGGCCTTGCATGGCTGCGTTGGGCCAGGGCCAGCTCTTATTCCACCAGCATTTGATGGAGTTATTTTCCATGTTTGTGGCTTTTTTTTTTTTTTTTAAAGGGAATTGCAATACTACCAGAGGTTTATTTCAAATAATGATAAAAAGTCCTTCTATTCTGGAGAATTGGGAAAAGCAACCCAAATATAAAACTCCTAAGCCCTACAGCAATTTCAAACAGTGCCATTTACTGATGAGCTGCTGGCGTAAAAGTTTTAGATGTTTGCCACCATCCTTCAGCTTCTCCCCTCAGATTCTGGGAACCTTATTCATGAAAAGGAAAAAATATGTGGCCGACAAACACGTTAACAAGGAAAAGTAGAGAAGAATGGAGAACTCCTGCAAAGATAGAGCACAATAAATTCCCCGGAGTCAGAATCTGGTCAGCAATAACATCCACTTTGTTTTAAAAGGTATTTTACTGTGCTCTATCACTCTGGGAAAGAAAGCCTTATAACCACAGTGGCTGCCCTATCAGAGGCTGCTTAAATAGTTTTTGAGATAGAGATCACCATTTCAGAGGCTCATATATCCCAGCAGTGTAGGTACAACACCACTTGTGTACTTTTTTCTGTCTTAGCAGGGATAAATGTTCACAGGAACATTTATCAGATGCTGTTTCTCCTTCCTTTTGTGCCCACCATTGCTGTAGCTCCACTCAAACTCAAAGGAACTTGGGTTTCAGGCCAGTTTGCAGTGATTTGCATGATTGCCACAAATAAGGGTGGTGGCAGAGCGTTCAGAAGCGGTTTCCTTCACGTTGACAACACTTTATGATCAAATGACTGCTTTCACTTATGGCTCCTTCCTTCTGGGATAAGAAAATTGAATTTTTAGGATATATAACAAGCAACACATGTAGCATGAAATCATGGTGTTATAGGGCTGTACAAATAAAAGATGGGCTCAAGAGGAGACTCACTGCACTGCTTTCTATGCTGCAAAGTCAAATTATTCATCATGTTAAAGCAAGCTGTGCACTTAGTGCTACGCAAATATTCTCAAAATGTGCTTAATATTCAGCATTTGTGGAATACTCTTCAAAAATAGTTTTTTTTTTTACTTTTTCATCTCTGCATTTTCTCTTGCAGAGAATCTCTAATTGCTTAGACACCTTTGAAGTTCAAGATATGTCATTATCACTCACTGGCATAAAGTGCAACAGAAAATCCTGCATTTAAAACCCCAAATGTTCTAAGTTTGCACTCATCCAAACTTCTACAATTAATCAAATTAGGAAAGCAGCCAGTAGAACAAAGGTCTATCAAGAATATTTCAGTTCAAGAGGCATTCTTTTGTATTAGCTCTATATCAAGCTACATCTAAATTCTGCAAAAAGTGTCAGATTCTAGGACTTTATTTCCATCTCAGGCATAGGCTTTTTTTGTGTGTCTGGAGAGGTTTTATGGGGTTTTTCCATAAATTTTTCTTCTGAAATACAAATGAAAATATATTCTGTAAAACAGATGCCCTATCAATATGAAAATTAATTTTCCTTTTTTTTTTTTTAATTATTATTTTCTGTACTCTCATTTTCACTTCTCACAGTGCTGATAGTTGTCCCTTTTAGGTTCAGCACTAAGGAGAATGGGATGCCTCACACCCCAAGGCACAATTCAACCCATACTCTCTGGAAACTGGGAGATATCAGTCAGTCACTGTGTGATACACTTCACATTTTCAAGATTCGCTCTGTAAGAAGAGAAACACAATTTAAAAAAAAAACCACCCAAACCTTTAAACTCTTGCAGGCAGGCCTGTTCCAGAGACATTTATCATGGCAAATCCCAGATTGCAGCACTGGGGTTCCGCAGGCTTCCGACACCACAGAGCCCAAAACGTGCAGAAGAAGCTGGGAGAGCCACTCAGGGTGTTATTTCTCAGCCACAGTGGGATTTCCAATTTCATGTCTGTGCATTATGGAACAGAATCACAGCAGAAACCCCCCAGATTAAACTGTTTATTGAGGCACCTGGTTCCGGGCAAAGACGCCTTGGGAATCGCCTGACTTTTTATGCAAAACTCGCTTTTCTGGGTCTTTGATCCTTGTGATGCTCGCTCTCGTTCACCTCCTTTGGTTTCTCAGGATTTCTTTCTGGATTAAATCAAAGAGATGCAGTGTGCCTCCAGCCCTGCTGCTCCCTGAGCGCTCCAGGCAGCACGATGCTGCAGGAGCAAGGGTGGGAGGCTCTGCCATTCCCAAATACTCCAGAGAAATGCAGGCTTTTTGTCCATAGGTGGTGCTGCATGAGCCTGGAAAAAGAGCTGCTCTTCCCATGGCTCTGTGGTCCCCAGCCCGTGCTTCCCTGCGTGGGGTAGGAGCAGCCCTGGGTCTTTGTTGGCATCTCCCTGTCCAGGTCTCTGCCTTTAGGGACTCCACAGAATTATGGTAGGAGCCACACTCAGCTATTTGGTGCTGGGCTTTAAACTTCCTGAAGTTGTTTGTGGTTAAATATAAAGTCCCAAAGCAAAAGCAGGAGAGTGGAATTGTCACAAGGGCGTTGCCAAGAGATTTGCAAGGGAGAAGCAGGACTATGACACAGCCATGTCCCTCCTCTGATTTGTTCAGGGTCAGGCATTTCAGTTGTCTCTGCAGCTTTGCCCATCATTTTAGGGCAGAAATTCAAACAATTGAGCTTTTTCCACTCTTTTCTCCATGCTTTTTTGGGGGACAGAGTGATCAAGGAACAGATACAGTAATGGTACGTACTATCCCTTTCCAATTTCATATTTTTTGTTTTCTACTTTAGCCTTAGAAATGTTAAAACACAGATATTTTCCTAAGAACCATCCTGTAAAGCAAGAAGGGGTGTAACCAGAGTTCTGGGTCAGATACAGCAGTTTCATGTCAGAAAACATTACAATAATTGTGGAATATACAGTTGCTGTGCTGACAAAAACAAAAAAGTGCTTTTCATCTAAACAAATTCATTTGATTTATTGTGTTTTATACTTATGTTGTATTTAAAATTTTCATCCCCTTAAACACTCCGTGGCTTTCCAAGAGTGTTGGAGAAGTACAAGGCCGTGCTTTTGGCATTGGGGGTGACCTCATTATTAATCAGAAAACATCTGGGCAGGCAGAGCAGTGCATGTGTGTGTGGGTTCAGGGAGCTGGGGATGGATTAGCAGCCCTTGCACGCACAGGCCACCAGACTTGTGTGAATTGCCTGGAAAACGCCCTGCCCTGGGTTCTTGTCTCCAGATTTCACAGGAATTCCTGGAGGAAAATTTCCAGAAGTCAAGGAAGACTTGGAAGACAAGGGAGGACAGGCTTTAAGCAGAGTTGAGATGAGATATTAGAAGGGAATTCCTGACTGTGAGGGTGATAAGGCACCAGCACAGGTTACCCAGAGAATCTGTGGCTCCTCCATTCCTGGAATTGTCCAAGGCCAGGCTGGACAGTCTTGGAGCAACATGGGAGAGTGGGAGATATCCTTTCCCATGGAAGGGCATGGTTTTAAGGTCCCTTTCAACCCAAACCAGTCTGGGATTCTCTCTCAGCTCCCAGCTCAGGGTGCCAATGCCCCAGGAGCTGCCTGCAGAGCCAGGGCAGATGCTGGTGCCAGGTCCAGGCTGTGGATGAAGGACATCACTCATGCCCATCACTCACCTGTGTTTACCAGCCCTGTGATGGCACAGGGTTCATTAAGGCATTCTTACAGTGTCTCTCCTAAAGCACAAGCATTCTCTCTTTGTTTTCAGTTGCTCAGTGCATGCTCAGGTTGACAGATCCTGCAGATGAATTAAACTTTCATGTTGCATTTTCAGCAGAGACCCCACAATTTACTCAGTACACATCAGGAGAGAAGATATGTAATAAAAATCAGACAAGTGTACTTATTTTCCAGAATACAGACACTACCCTACCATTATGCTTTTTACATTTAACTGTATAAACAACAATTTAGTTTGCCCTTAATGTCCTAAATATGCTTAGATCCATCACGGTCAAAATTGAAGGGCAAGGCAAAAGGACAAAGAGAAAAGATGTGAAATGTTCCACAGAAATAACCCAAAATACACTTCTAATAGCACAAGCACATTGTTAAAAAATGAAGAAGTAATAGCACAGGAAAGGGTGTGTATTTATGGTGTCACACAGGGTGGAAACAAAGGCTGTCTCTGATGTTGTTTACCCACCAATGGAAAAAAAAAATTCCTTTGGACCACAGGGTTTTCCCCCTGTTTATACAAAGAGAGGAGGAACACCCTGTGCTGCTGCCTGGAGGAGGGGAAGCCCTGGAGGGGCTCCACAGGTCCCTCTGCTGCTGGGGGAACTGGCAGGGTTGATTTTTAGCCATGCTGAAAGTTTATACTCAGCAGTAAAAACTCTAAGAAGAAAACTTGTTTTTCTCTCTGCAGGTGAAGGTTTTTCTATGCAGAGAAGCTATTTCAGAATGAGGCAGTGGGTGAGCTTAAAGCAGGAGATTTTACTCAGTGTAGAGGAAGTTTTGCTCAGTAAGTGGTGAGGGGACAATGTCCGTGTCAGGAGCTGTGGCAGAATGATTATTCTGAATTCAGACCTGTGTTTGGGCTAAATTTCATAAAATTCCAGAGCGATTTGGCTTGCAAGGGACCTTAAAACCCATCAAGTTCCACTCCCTGCCACAGGCAGGAGCACCTTCCAAGTTGTTCAGATCTCCATCAAACCTGGCCTTGGACACTTCCAGGGATGGGGAGTGTTCATAAAGAATTGTCATGGTTTAGACAAATACCCAAAATACTTATGAATTATGCTAAGTGTTATTTTTTTTGGTATAATATGCTTTGTTTCAGAGTAATTTACTAATGCTTCTCCATTTTATATAATTATGAAAACTTAAGTCCAAATGTGTGACCCACCTTGTATGATATGTAAATAAAAGTTCCTTAGACTGCAAATATTTTATTATCTTGTCTCAGCTCTGTAGCCTGATAGGCTGCATGGAGGTTGAACAGCCATTTTGCCTATTTCTGAGGGATCAAAATATGTTAATGATGTCAGCAAAAATGATTTCTCATACCTTTATATACAGCTTTTAAATACAATGCAGAACTGTGAGTGTATTTTGTAGTATTTTTTCATAAAAGGTTTGAACTTTGTATCGTCAACCTATCAAAAATGTATAAATTATATGAGAAAAAAAACCCCTGCATCATTTTTTTTTTCCCTGGGAAGTGGAGCAGTTAATATTCAACATGAAATGTCTAATCTTTAAATACATTATAATCTAACTGCTTAGGATAATTTTTGCTTTAATACCTTAAGAGTCTGCAAAGCCTGAAGGATGGGATTATTAAAATGGAATTTTAATGTCAAAATTATCAGAGAAGAGAACATATTGCTAGTGTTCATAAAAAAAAATGTATTCAATTTCTGTTTGATTTGTTCAAATAAGAGATGAGAATATATTTGATTATGGCTAGTAAGTATTCAGAAAGTTGATCAGATGACTGCAGGTCATTGCAACATAAGTGCTGTCAACTATGGGGATTAGTACATTTGAGAGGCTGAAATGTGTGGTAAGTATAAACATACCTGGACTGATGGCTTGGCTTGCAGCTTCCATGAAGGTGCTGCACAGGGAAGGAGTAAGGAATAAAAATCTCGTGGTGGCCTCATAGAGAACGTTACCAACTGCCCCAACATTAAATATAAAGGGAACAATCTCAACGTGGTTTACAGGTATAAACAAAAATCTCTATTTTGCTCATAATTTGAGCTTAAAATTTTCCTCTCTGGCTGTTAGGGGTGTTGAGCTGAAGAGCAAAATCACAGAATTGTGGAATGTTCTGGGCTGGAATGGACCTTTAAGGTCATCCCATTCCACCCTGCCATGGGCAGGAACACTTTCCACTATCCCAGGGTGCTCCAAGCCTCATCCAACCTGGCCTTGGGCACTTCCAGGGATCCAGGTGCAGCCATAGCTTCTCTGGAAATTCCTGCCCAGCCCCTCACCACCCTCCCAGCCAAGAATTCCTTCCCAATATCCAACTGAAACCTACTCTCCTTCAGCTGGAACCATTCCCCCTGGTGCTGTCACTCCAGGCTCCTCACAGCCACGACCATCAGCTTCAGATGTTTCAGATCATGGGAGAAACAAGCTCTGAAAGGTAACAGAAATAATGAAAACACCCCACCAACCTTGCCCAGATTATTAAATAATCTGGACAGCCAGCACCTCTCTGTCACCATGGTCCTACTGACAACTTTTCTTTTGTTTCAGTGTAGTTTCTCAGAAAAGTTAATCGCTTCCCAGAACAGGGACCTGGAGATCAGCATAGTTTGGTCCGTTATTTTTATGCAGAAAACCATGCAAATTTTCCACAGATGGTCGGAAAACACTTGGATTTTATGATCTTAGATGCTTTTCCAACCTAAATGGCTCTATGAAAACCAGGAGGTTGCAGCTCCAATAAATAATAAACCTTTCAATAAATGTCTGTCAGGACTGCCAGGAAGGCACCTAAAAGGGATCTAACTCAGGCATAAGAGGAAAGGACTCATGTTGTGCAAATGCAGGTGAAAGGACTTCAGGCTTGGATGCTGAAATCAGGTTTGGAAACCTTTTTTTGGTGACTTCCTTCTTCTTGGAAGATGTAGCACCATTTGTCTGGAATTAGGGTAATATTGCATAAGCTAACGAGGTAAAAATTACGGTTGAAAAGTCGCCTGCTGTGTTCACAGGCTTCTCCTGTGATAAACTGTCTGGTGTGGATGCAAATTTGGCATGCTAGAAAAGAAGGAAGAACAGGAAATGCATGATTTGCCTGCAGGGAAACAGCCCAGGGAAAATGGAAAAGCAGCCCAGGTTGGAAATACCTACAAGAGAAAGGTGCTGCCACCGTGGTTTTGTTTTTATCTCAACATTACAACTGAACAAATACTTTAGAGAGAGAGTGAAAGGTGATTTCACAGTTATTAATTAAGATATCAAAGCAACTCCCATATTCATAAATCCTTCTGTATTTGCATGAATGGTTGTGCACAATTTTTACTTTCATAAGAACACTCAGAGGGATTGACCATCCTACAGCCAGTATTAAGCATTTGTACAAATAATTTTCTCTTTCTTTTTTCCTATTTGCAAAAGTTGATTTTTTTGTTCATAAAGTAATTTTTTTTTCCCTAAAGAATTTACATCATGAATAATACACCTAGGTCACCTGTCCAACCGTTTTATTTTTTTTACATTGGTAAGGATTTATTTGTATGAGGAGACAATCTATCTCACAATGAATAGTTGAACATTGTAATAAAACAAAACAAAACAAAAAATGCAAATAACCCAGAGGTTGCAATATGTTTGTATAAAGTATTCAAACAATTTCAAATAACAACTGAACTTGTAAAAATCAACATCTGTTCATGGATTATTCATGAACAAAAATGGTAAAATTCCTTCAATAAAAATAGTCTTCAATGAATAGTTTTTGCTGGTTGCTGAGAAAATTATGTTCTTGCAACTGAAATCTCAGCTCCAGGACTCTCCTGCAGTTCAAATTTGTTAACACTGAAATTATCCTTTAGTACATAAATTGCTGCAACAGGAAAACTATACAAAATTCCGATTAAAAAAAGACAGTGACAGGATAACACTGAACTGTCAGAATTTAGGCGAGTGGGTGAGGGTTTTTCCACAAAATTCCAAAGGTTTTTGGGAGTGCATCTGTGTTTGTCAGCTTATGCAGAAGCATTATCCCAAATGATATTATTTGCTGCAATACAAACTTTTCTTGCTGCTTTAACAGATCCCTCCAGTGATGACTTCACACATAATGATTTAAAACTATTATTAGTAACAACATTAAAAGATCAATAGTCGTTCAAACCTAAAAGTATAATTTTTACCCAGCTGAGGGAGAGGTTGGAAGGTTCCCCACGGTTTGACAGGCTGACACAAAAAACACAGTAGGTATCATTTTCAGAACAATGCACATTTTTAATTTATGAATGTTCTTTTATAAACTTGTATGTACAGTCACTCTTTTATTTTTTTTTTCCTCCAGTGCTACATAATTATAACTTGCAAAATGTAAATATTTATGAATTCACAGGATGTTCGCTGGAAGAGAAGAATGTTATACTTGCAGATTTTTCTTGTACTTGCAGGATTCACATAATATTATTTGCCATCATGATGTACTGAAAAATGCAAAAAAATATAATATTCTACATTTGACTTTTCTGAAAAATACCATCTGGTGTTATTTTTTGAGAGCTGGAGATCAGCTCTGTAATTGCTTATAGTTAGAGACAGACATTACTACATTTATTGACAATTTTATTCTCTACAATAATCTTACATTTAAATAGTGACTTTGTTCCTGAAGGATGCCAGAGTGATTAAACTGATATTCAAACTCTTTGGATAGCATCACCCACCACTGAAATGCAGCCATCTCTGGGGTGAGATCCTGCAGCTGCTCAGCAGCGCTGCAGAACAGCTTTGGAAATGAAGAATTCCAGTGAAAAAGGGGACATTTAGGTAGGCAAAATAATTATCCAAATTGGTGTTTGGCCAGGATGTTAGGGCTCACGTGTCTACACTCAGAAAAATATATTGGATCCTTAATATCCATAATTACTCCGGACCTTGAGTCCTGAGCCGTTCCTATCAGAGAGGGCATCGCCCAAGTGAAGCCCAGCACTGTTCGGGAGGGATTTTGGGAAGCTTATTTGGAGTCTTTTGGGTTTTTCCTGACTCTGTGGACATCAAACACCAATGCCTGCCAAGCCCTCTTGGTGCAGAAGAATTCCACTGTGGTGTCTGTGCAGGTTTGGAGGGTGTAAGTGGATCTAAGTTGCTGGCCAGATAACTTTGATTAAGGAAATGGATCTTGGAATATTTTTTCTGAATTTCACTGCACTTCAGAAGTGTGTGGTACAGCAGCTGAACTCATGATAAGTACATGAAGATAACTGTCAATATCTTTGCTCTGTTGGCCGCCTCAGCTTTCACAATTTTCAGGAGACAGTGGTCATGGTGTATTTACCCATCACGCCACCTTCTCATCCTGGGCAGGCTGTTTTTATTTCAGTTGGTGTATCCAAGCTGGTTAAATGTTTCAGGAAATATTTCCTCCACAGAGTTATGCTAAAAGTGTTGCTGCCATTAGACTTCCATCACACTCCCGCTGCTCGTGAGCTGAACGGACAGGACTGGAAATGTGAGCTGTCAATCTGGGTGTAACAATACATTTAGCTCGAGCACATCATCCACGTTGAAAGAAAACACTTGTCAAAGTTACAAACAAGCAGCTCCTGGGTAAGTCATCCTCCTCCACCAAAGCTTCTGTGCTCGGATATGCCAAGAGTTCCTCCTCACCCACAGCTGCCAACCACAGTGTATTTTTGCACTGCTCTTCTGTTTATCATCTCCAGCGCTTGTTGATGTGCAATTGCATCCAACCACGTGCCCCAAGACTGCTGTGTCTCGTTATCCAGTTGTCAGGGATGATCAGGATATCCTGCCTTTGGATTTCCTCGATTCACGCGCAGCAAACCTCGAACCGCGCTTTGTCTCTCTGGAGGTGTCGCACGGAGGAGCGTTGTGGAATCAACATTCCTCATCACCTATTTAAAACTCCCCTTCACCTATTTGAAATTCTTCCAATTCCTCTCCTAGCTTCTTAGTTTTAACATCTTTCTGAACAGACTCCAGACCATGTAAAGTAAGCGTTTCTCTAGACTGCATAGAAAAAAAATAAAAATCCCACTGTCACTGTGAATAAGCAGGGATGACATGGAACATGGCAGGAAAATATCCTCTCAGTAACAGTCTTGAGCATTGAAAACTGCCAGTGAAACCTGTTCTTGGCCTGGAAAGTTTTGTGTTTTAGATGAGTGGAGAGTGGTCCATGGAAAATGATTGGGTATGGAAGTTGGACTTTGGTTCTGGGAAGAACTTACGTGGCTTTTATAACATACACAGCTAACCAAATGTCTTAATCAAAGCTTTTTCACCCAGAAGTGGTAATGGGTCAAAAATGAAATTCTGTGGGAAAGAACGATGATAAATTTTCCAATATGTAAAAGGTTTGAGAAATTAAAACATAAATCAAACCATTTTAATTTTTCTAAGCAAAAATTCAAGTTTGGGAACAGAAAGCTGTATGTTTTCAATATTTGGGAAGTACATGAGGTGTTATAAGTCATCTTTAAATGATGGAAAGGATAGTTGTTGAAAGCCATGGTTTGTCCATATGTGATTATTGGGGTATATTTTGAGTTAATAAATTGATTTGGGGTAAAACACTTGATCCCTCGTGTAGAACCTGAGTTGAAAATGATCCTCTGAAGTTTGGGTGATGATGTTTTGCAGCTACTGTTGTTCCTCCACCTGGAACACCTAAACTTTGGATTTTTCTGCCCTCATTTGTAGAATGCATCCTGTACACATGCTGCATCACACACACAGTGATTTGAGAGCAGAAAATTGTAATTTCTGAGTTACAACATGAAGATCTGTCTGAGAATGTGAATCCATGGCTGCAGAGAGAGTTGTTGCATCAATTTATGATTTTTGAGATTAAGCACTTCAAAGGACAACCAGGATCAAACCTTTTTCTTGCTTTTGTCCTTTTCTTGGTGACATTTAGGGAAAATGATTCAATTTTTTTTTTTTTAAATGGTATATAATGGAAGTGATTTTACCTAGCCCTGCTTCATGCCATTGTTTCAGGGCAAGATGTACTACTGAAAACATACCTTCTAATATTTTTGTTAATTTTACTTAATTACTAATAAACACACTAAAACATAAAAATATAAGAAGACACCATCAAGTTATATGGGGGAAAAATAATTAATATCTTATTCTGAGTCAGTTTTTGTTAAACTGGGAATACTTGGGGAGGGTTTGAGGGTTCACATCCCAAATCCCTGCTTGGTGCTGTGGAAAGGTTCTGCAACACCAAGCAGTGAAACTGGGGTAAAAATACGATGAGGAGATCCACATTTGTTGCAAAACCTGTTTAAAAGTTCTTATTTTCTTTTCTGTAATAGGAACCAGTCTGAGTAATTACCTTTGCTTTGCTGTTGGTGTCTTTGGGGTATTACTAGCCTGACATCTGCTCTGGACTGGAGGGATTTTGTAGGAAAAAGAGATTTCACTGGTGGCTTCTGGAAACTCTGTGTCCCTGCTTAGCTTTGTAGAACATCTGCCATAATTCTCTCCAGGATGCCTAAACTATAGTAATAAAATAATAAATATTTTCTACAACTAAACCAATGTAACTTTTTTTTCTCCACCCCTTTCTGTCTTCAGCTGCTCTTACTCCTTTATCAGTTAAATGTGCATAAAAGGAGCATTTTGTCCTGCAACTAGAAAATAGATAGAACTGCACAAAATTTGTTGTTTATTTTCTAACAATTAAAAACAGTCTTTTTAAATGTTTGCTTCATTGCTACCTAAAAAAAGAATATTTTGGAGTTATGAAAATTAAGCTATAATTTCTGGGTAAAGGAAAGATGTCATTCCACTCAAAATGAATGTTGTCATTTATGATGAGAGAGTGTTTTGGAAAGCTTTTTCCACATGTATTTGAATAATATTTTGAGTGAGCTGTCATTTTAAATTGAAAAAAAATATTATTTCCATTTGATACGAAATTGTTTGCACTTCATGCTGGAAAAAAAAAAATCAGAAACCCAGGGGAAATGTTGGGATCATAACTATATTTGGGAATATGACGTTGTCAGGCTCCAGATGTGGCAGTCTGGATGTTCTGGACACCAGGAGAAGACCAGGATGCCCATCAGGAGCCAGATTATGACCTTTGGTGCTTATTTTACAGATGAATATTAATTTGGAATTCAACTATCAACATCACACTGTGGAGAAGATTATTAGACATTATGAGACATTATGAGACATTATGGTGAGGTTTGAAGGAGGTTTTTTTTGTCATTTAAAATCTATTATTTTGCCTTAATAGTATTCTACAATAACAGAAACATTTTAATATGGAAATTAGGAATTAATGTAAAGAAAAAGGATATTTTAATTTTTCTGTGTTACAGAAAGAAAATCTGGAAACTGTTCTGCCTTGACAGAGAACTAGAATGTCACTTCCATTCTGCATTTTCTTAATGAAATTGCAAAAATACCCAGTGTTTGGATTAGACTTCATCCTGCATGAATGTATTGAAAATCTATAGAATAATTTGATAAAAAAGGAAGAATGAGTCACCTCTCATGGGAAAGAACCCTCATGAGCACTTTAAATAAATTGAATACTTAGAATATGTGTAAAAAAAATTAGTGTTATAATTTCATCCACATAGTGGATTTGCTTTTAAAGGACAAAACAAAGGTAATAACAAAAAACATAATGAAGTTTGACAGAAACAAAGCTCTACAGGTGCTTCCAGAATTTAAGCTATTTTTTAAAAAATACTAGAAATACTATTGTATTCTTATGAATACATCTACTAAAATGTAATCTCAGGAATTAATTTCTAAAATAAAATCTCCCACAGATAAAGGTATTCCTCAAAGTGAGAAGTAAAAGTTTTAGAAGTTGTTAAAATCAACAAGTTGTTGGGTCAAGAAAGTCTTTGTGCAATCAGATTTTGCAGATGTAGAGGAAGGAAATGGGAGCCGTTTTAATAAATATTTCAGAGGGTCAGTAAATTTCCCATAAGACAGACGGAAACTTGTTTCTTTTAAAACTTTTTTCTATCGACAACACTTCAATGAATTACATTGTTTGAGTCTGGAAAAATGAGCACATGCTGGAACTGGAGCTAGATGAATTATTTTCTTCACAGTGTTGGGTTTCAATGAGAGGTAAATTGATGCAGCACACCTAAATGTTCACTGAGGCAGGACCTGACATGGCAGAGGTGCATGGGGGGATTTGCCTGTGAAACAGAATCTGCTCCTTCTGGAGGTGCTCTAATCTTGCATTTAAATCAGCCATGAAATATCATCCCAAGGCTGAGGTGAGCACAGGGATGAAGCATGAACTGAAATCCCAGCACACCTACAACTCAGATTTATTCTTATGCAGGTTGAGTGATCGTTCACCTACACCAATTTTATTTCTGGATGTACTCACAGAGATGTGCTCGAGCCAAAAGGCAGCGTAGGCACAAAAAATGTGGAACAGATTTAAACAGATCACAAACAAAGTAGAAATCTTTTAGCCATTTGAAAGATGATGCTCCCAAATACAAAACCATGGCTCTAAGGTGAACAAGGAGCAGTTTAGGAAAGCAATTTTAAACTAAATTTGATAGTGTGATGGATTTGATGAGCCAGAAGTTCCCTTTTGGTTTTGTAGCCTATGAAAATTATTATAGATGAAGTAAGAGTAGTAACTATCTGATATGCTTTCAGAGATTGGTGTTTGCATTAATAGAAATAGAAATGTTTTGTGCAACATTTGTACTTAGAAATTTCACATCAATATAAGCGGTGCTAGGGAGTCTTCCATGATTGGTTTGCTACAGATATAAACCAACAATACATATAATATAGGTAAAATCCAAGACAAAATCCAGGCATCTCTGCCACTACAGTGTCTGCACTGATTCATGGGGAACTGCCTGTAAACTCAGAATTATCCAGATTCAGTGTGTTTTCTTGCCTAAGGGTTACTAGTTATGGTACTTCTCAGATCAGTGGAGGTGCTAGAAACGCTTAAGGGCTTTGTTATACTGGTGTTAATTGCTAAACTGAAACCCAAATTTGAACTCTGAAGTGTTTTCCTAATCTATTGTGCCACTACAAATCTGGACAGGGAGACTGCTGTCAGCTGAAATAAATAAATGTGCAGTGGAAAAGCAAGATGCTGATGCAATAACAAAGTGTGCCTCCAGTTTAAATCTCACCCTATGACCTGCATGGGTGGCAATTGCTGTCAATTCTGAAATGCAGATGAGTATTTCCATCCCTGCAGGTGCACAGGGAGTGGGGAATTTGGGTACCTGTGGGTAGCTCCAGATGGCAAATATCTTGTTGTTTTTCTGTACCTCCACCTTTCTGCTAAGTCTTTTTAGGTTTTAAACTCTTGATGGCACTTTTTAGGGGTTAGGACTATACCTATGGCTTGATTTGATAACACAGTGTGAGTTTTGAATCTGGTTTTGAATGGCTTTTCCACAATGCTCTGCTTTTCTGTTTAAACAACGAACTGGGATTTGATTGTTCACTTCTTTTAGAAAATTTTGAAATAGTTTTACCTTACAAGAAGAGAGGGACTTTTGCAGAGGGACTTTTGGCAGTGGTGAAAAGTAGTGATAGGACAAGGGGGAATCGCCTCATGCTGAAGGAGGGCAGGGTTAGATGGGATATTAGGCAGAAATTCTTCCCTGTGAGGGTGGGCAGGCCCTGGCACAGGGTGCCCAGAGCAGCTGTGGCTGCCCCTGGATCCCTGGAAGTGTCCAAGACCAGGTTGGACAGGGCTTGGAGCAGCCTGGGATAGTGGAAGGTGTCCCTGTCCATGGCAGGGGTGGAACGAGGTGATCTTTAAGGTCCCTTCCAACCCAAACTGTTCTCTGTTTCTCTGATAATTCTGTGATATCTGCACTGTTGGGTTGCTGAAGTTGAACCCATGGCTGGGCAGAGCCCCACTGAGCTCAGTGCTCTTTGTGTGCAGCAGTAGCCCTGCTGGGTGGACTTTACAGGGAAGCAGAGTGACATTAAATATTTAGTTTTCATATTCTGGCTTCCTTTGCATGTGACCACCACCTAACTCAAAGGCTCCTTACTGGAATCTTAAAATCAGAACAATGGAATGTAATAAAATAATATAAGAAAATTTGGAGCTTAATTATAATAGTTTTCAAGGTTCAGTGTTAGTGCTAATCATTACATTGTTCTGTGGTATTTTTTCACATGTGAATAGGATGTCTTGGAAATTGTTTGAAGTGTGTCAGATTTGGGAGACTTCAGAAACACTTCTGTGAGAATTACAGGTAAACACAAATAAAATCACTAAGATGCCCAGCTCTCTGCTGTGGGAGCTGTTTATACCTGTAATGGTGCAGCATCCCCATTTCAGTAGGGCTTCACTTTGGCTTCTCATTGCATCAGGATCAGCTAAATTGTGCATATCTGTTTAACTCATTATTTGTACTGTTGTACAGAGTTGGCTTTATTCTCACGGTGTTGGCTTTGAAAGCAAAAATCCAGCCCAGTATCACCGAGTTCCCGTGTGTGGCTTAAGGAATTACACATTCTGCCTTTTGAGAGTGTAAAATTATAGTTGTGTAAAATCACCTAGCAGTTCTTTATCCCGAGTTGCATTTTATTACCAATTTCAGATATAGCCATGAGGTAACAGCTAAAAAGGTCACAGTGCAAATACATGTGCAGAATTTAAACGAGGACTTATTCTTTCTCCAATAAACACACACCGGATGCAAAGGAGGAATTGGAACGTTTTCAGAAGGCAGCTCGGGCCAATCCAGCTCTCATCAGGGACCATTTCAAAGATTAGTTTCTGATGTCCATACAAGCATATTGTGTGAGCCTGTTTTTAGATAATGTGCAGTTCCTGTGCTCTGCCATCCCCTCCAAAGGCGTTCCGGCTGCACAGGTCTGATTGCTGGATTTTGTGGCGTCCTGTGAGAGCTGCAAAAACCTCGGCAGCCCGAGCTGACTGGCTGCCTCTGTAAAGTGAGCCTGTAAAGCTTGATTTCCTTCTGGGAAAGAAAGCATATCTGCATACTGCCCAGATTTCCAACGACCTGCCCCAGGACTAAACAAAGATTCAATGGAAGAGGGAAGGGGGAACGTTCCCAGCAATGAAACCTCAGGTGATCTGGTTTCTATTCTCAGCTCCGACACTCGCTTTTTTTTGCAAGCCTTGATAAGTGATTTAGCTGTGCCTTTCCCCTCGTCTTTAGAATAGGGATAACAGGAGCATTGTAAAGCCAAAATCAATATTGCTGGCGAAACACTGAGGGTCACACTTGCACAAAGGCCCACACAAGTGAGGATGTGCTGTTTAAGACATGAAAGGCTGGGCAGTTAAACCCTCCACTGGGATCTGGTGTCCTTAACCCAGATCCAGAAGATGGGGGCAGAGAACAACCATCAGCACGTGAGATTTGCTTTAACAAAGCATGTAGAGCCCTTTTGGGGGAGTCATACTAGGCAGGGACAGGGGAGAAGGTCTCCCCACCCTGATAGGACTCATAATCTTCCTGGCTGGTGAGGCTGGTGAGTGGGACATGGCTTTTCCCAAAGGGTGTTACAACAATATGGTTTTCTCAATAAGTATTAACAAGAATTAGCTGGAAGAGAGGTGAGAAAAATCCCACTTTGCTCCCCCTCCTGTTCTTGGGTTTGGTAGCTTGGGAATGTTTGGCTGAGTCTGCTGGTGCTGTAGAGATGTTGCAGGAAGCCTTCAGAGCTGCATGTTCATAGAATTACAGAATTGTTTGAGTTGGAAAAGCCCGGTAAGATTGAGTCCAACTGTTTCCCCACCACTGACCCATGGCCCCAAGTGCCACATCCCCATGGCTTCAAAATCCCTCCAGGAGTGGTGATTCCATCACTGCCCTTTGGCCTGACAACCCTTCCAGNTTTATGATGAAAAAAAAATTCCCTAATATCCAATCTAAACCTCTCCTGGTGCAACTTGAAATCATTTAGTCTTGTCCTAGAGCTTCTTACTTGATGGGGGAGTTCAGCTCTTACAGCAGCTCAAATGCTCCAGTGCCAACATGTTTGCTGTGGGCCTTCTCCATCAGATCTCCATGGCCAGCTCAAGGTCCCTGAGGGAATGTTTCAAAGACTGAGACTTTAGAGCAGAAAATAATGGAATTTTAATTGGAAGGGATGTGAAATTATAATCTAGTTCAACTGCCTGACTACTTCAGGGCTGCCCAAGAGTTAAAGCATATTTTTAAGTGTGTTATCCAAAGCCTCTTAAACACTGACCAGCATGGAACATCCTTAAGATCCTTCTCAAACTTTCTTTAAGTTTGACCTAGAGATTAATTTCCAAAAGCCCAAACCTGTGGCTGTGAGAATCTGTTTTATAAGCTGTCTGTTCGAGTTCCTCAAAGCTGAGTGACTGCTTTATTGGGACGACGTGTCAGTCCTGATTACATTTGCATGTTGGTTTAGACATAACACTACATGCCACAGCTTCCTAACTGGATGTGATGCAGCATCAAAGTGATGTTTCATGCTCTGGGAACTTTAAAAAGTCATTGAAGGGAGAAAAGAGAGATGCCTATGGGAGAAATGACAGAAATTTGGGCTTGATTCTCCACTTATCAAGGTAAATAGTAAAACATATGTTGACTGAGTTGGAAGCAGAATGGGCTCACAATGACTCTGACAAGGTGGGTGGTGCTTTAGGATTTGCCACTCCTAAAGTTCTGAGGACTGGGATGTCCTTCTACAGCTTTTTACAATTGCCCGTTTCTTGTAAATACATAGTAGAATAACTCCTGGTGTTTTATTTATAAAAATGCTGGTGGAGGTATTTATTATAAATGAAATTAATTTTGAATTAGCCTCCTTTTCCGTTCAGGAATGATTTTTGCAAACAATGCTCTGTTCTTATTATTCACTGTATAATGTGTAAGGACACAGCTTACGTCTCCTCTATCTCCCCTTGCCACTGATTCTTCAAATCCTTCCAAGCAAGGACAGAATCTTTGGAAGAAATTGCTCTAATATTCTTGGATCCACCTTATCTTCTCCTGACTGCTTTTTTAAAGGTCTGGAAGAGCCTGTGAAATCTATGGAGTGGTGGGAACACAGGCTGGGTGAAGGTCTACTGCTGCATATAGGGAGAGTGGGTTGTTTCTTAAAACATCTTGGATTGCTGTGCCAAAAAATGGGGCACCCTACACTGCCATTCTCAATCTCTAATGTGTTATAAACCCTTCAGATTTTCTATGAGCTTTGTAAATGCATGCTTGTAAAACTATCCAACATTTTACCTTATAGAAAACCATGGAAAACTACATATTCCCTGTGTTAGAGTTGATGGACTGCAGTAGATAAGGTTTGGGGACATGAGAGAACATGAAACACCAGTATCTGATGATATGTAAAGGGTCTTTAACTTAAATTTGTCCAATGCCATGGCAAAAAGCAGATCCAGCCAGCCTGGGCAGGCCAGCTGTGGAGAAAGAGAAGGTACAGAGAGGGCAGGACTCCAGCAGTCAGTCACTTTCACCAGTTGTGGGTTATTTCATTCCTGATTTTGCTTTCCCCTTTTTTTATTTTAATTTATTTTTCAACATGTTCTTGTATTTAATTAGTTGACAGTGTTCTCAAGATTCAAGGTAAATGTGTGACTTAATAAAAAACCATTTTTCTTCTCTAATCTGGCAAAAGTAGCACTTGCTGTTTGAATTCATGCTTGGATTCAAATATAAATCAAATTCAGAAATCAGTCTCTGCTACACCCCCCCCCAAATTTTTTTTATCAAAACAAAGGGTCAGCTA
>VZTT01054053.1:57413-70610 GCA_013400855.1 Buphagus erythrorhynchus
GTAAAATCACTGGATGTTGCCTGAAATGCTAATATTTTATAGAAAATTATATATAAAGCTGTTCTTTAACCAGCTATTTTTTCCTTTGTGCAACATTTAAAAAAAAAATTGATTCTAGACTCCAGTTCAGGAACTAAACCAGTGATTTTATTTGAAGAGAAGCACTAAAGAGCTGGCTTTAAAAACATTTAACTCTGCTTTTGCATTTTAAAAGTATGCTAATATCGTGAAGGATCAAATTGCTGGGATATTTTATGAAATCAGATTTTTTTTTTCTCAAAGTTTACATAGTAAAGTTGGGTATAAATAGGAAGAAATCAATTAATTCTTTTGAGCTAAGTTACAGATTTGAGTAAATTCTGTGTCCCACGGAAGTTAATAGGAGTCCTTTTGCTTTGATTTAAGTGCTGTCCAGATGAAATCTCCTGAATTTGGCACATCTTTACTTCATGTTCTATTGCAGAAACTTGTCTTTTGGACCTATACAATTCCTTCAATTTTTTTTTTTTTTTACAAGGGTGTGCATTTTTTGAGTGCAGTGCTAAGAAGTTGTGTGTATGTACATGTATTTCAAATCAGTTTGATATTTGAATGCATTATTACTGTTAGGGCAGCCTATCATTACTCAGTAAAATAGGTAGTTAATTTGGTGTAAAATAGAGGAAGTAAAATCCCCACATGATTCCTTGATGCAGGCTTCCTACCCAGTGAGTAATAGCAGAGCAACCTGATAGCAAGGCAGGTGTTTTGCATTTAAATAACCTCTAGTAAGGACATAAATAATAAGGATACTTTTGTTATGCACAGAGCTGGAATTTGTCTGTATTAAAAGTGATCTTTGTATACTCTGATTTTCATTTTCTGTCCTTGTGGAAAGTTAACCCAGATGATACATTGCTTAGATCTTTGCTAATAGAATAGACAATTCCAGGATCACTGAGGTTGGAAAAGCCCTCCCAGCCCATGGAATCCCAGCTGTGCCTGATGCCCACCTTGTCCCCAGCCCAGAGCTCTGAGTGCCACCTCCAGGAATGCCTGGGACTCTTCCAGGAATGGGGAATCCAAACCTCCCTGGGCAGCCCCTGCCAAGACCTGACCACCTTTTCCATGGGGAAATTTCTCCTGATGCTCAACCTAAACCTCACCTGGTGCAGTTTGAGACCATTTCTCTCACCCTGTCCCTGTTCCCTGGCTGCCTCCTCCTGTCAGGAGTTGTGGAGGTCCCCCTTGAACTTGCTTTTCTCCAGCTCCTTCAGCTGCTCCTCATGGGATTGACTCTGCAGACCCTCCACCCCCTTCAGAGGTAACACATTCCTAATATCACACATTGCTAATGACTGACATCAGCTGGGCATTTTTATCCTGAAAAAAAAAAATAAGTGAACATATCAATAGGAAATATTTGGATATATGTATATTTGGATATATCCAAATTGTGCAACATGGAGGCTGAGTGATGAGGCAAAAAGTCCTGTGGGTGTCAGACTGAAGGAAAACTCAAGGAAATGTCAGCTCTGTTCCCACTGTGACCCTGGCCTGCTGCCTGCCCTTGAGCAAGTTACATCAGGAGCCTGAATCTTGGTGGGATCACACAGTGCAAGACTTGGCTTCCTTGGAGAAGTGTTTCAAGATTGACAAGTGAAAACCTACTACATAATGCACTACCAAATGTGATTATTATTGAGTTACCAGTTGCCATTATCGAGTTATTAACTTGGCAAAAATGTGTCTAGAGCAAAAAGGGCAGCCAGATAAAAGCAAATGCTGATAAAGTTTCTGTTCTTCTCTCTGTGTAGACATGGGATGGTGAAGGAAAGAAAATATTCATGTGTTGTCTGAGGCCAGGACGGAAATAGAAATGCTTTCCAAAAAGAAGAAAAACAAAAAATAAATGCAAGGAAAGAAATCCTAATCTTTAATATTTATATAAGAACTCCTGAACTCCATTTAGACAGGTATATTCTTTCTTGGGGCAAATGATTTAATTTAAATTAATGTCATATGATCTATAAAAATATTGTTTCAGGTCTCTGGGCCTTTCCAAATGAAAATTGAACTTTCTAAGTTCATTCTCCATAACACAATAAACCTATTTTTAGTGTCAAAAATGTCTAGGAAAGAATGTTTTATCCACCTGTAAGAAAATTTGATATTCAAACCTTGAAGAAAACACTGCAAAATATTCTATACAGCACCAGTGTGCTCCATTTTGCTGTGCTCCAGTAAAATATAAACATTGCTAAGAATTATTTGATGATTTTGAAGACAGGAAAGCTAGAAAATGAAAAGAGCAGAAATAAATCTCTGCTGCTAATCCTTAAGGCTGAAAAATATATCTTTATAAGTAATAAAAACTTTGTAACTGTGGTATTCTTTCATTTTTGATGAAAACAACGAGTAAAGGAAAGTTGATATCTTTAGATCAAGAGCATCTATACCTGTTTCTTTTGAAAATGATGAAAAGCTGTCTTGAAAGACAGGAGTGGTTTCATAAATGGTGGTGTAAGTGATGCTGTGAGTTTCTTTCTTTTTATTCCAAGTGTTGTTTGTGGCTCCAGTCTATCCCACACCACAACTTCATCACAGCGAGTGAGGAGTGATTCACATATGCTGAGTGTTTTTATTAAGAATTTGTTTTGATTAGGGCTGCAGTTGATTCCTCAAGCCAACTGCCTACATAAAGAGAAAGCATTAACTGTAGGGATCAAATTGATTAGTGAACATTCCTGTCTGATAGCAGAAGGAAAGACATCAAGGAGGTGGAAAAGAAAGATGTGGATCAGCAATCAAAGAGGAGACAGAAAAAGAGAGGTCACTTAATGCACCCCTGCCTCCAGGTAAGATCAACAGTACCTATGTTGGTCTCAACAGATGCTTGCTTAATTCTTTTAAAATGCCTGCAGTAACAGAGATTTCCGAATTTTCTTGTAATATTGTTTCAGTTGGGAACTATCCTAACAGTCCAGAAGTTTTCCCTGACTCCTTATATTTCCTTTCTTTTTTTTTTTTTTTGTGCAATTTTGTCTTCTCTTATATTCATAAGAAGTATCAAAAAGTCACTCCAGTGGCATCACAGATACCTTTCATAATTTTTGAAAATTGCTACCACATCTCCTGGGTGAAACAGCTCCTCTCCTTGCCATTCATTCTTTTTCCACTAAGAGTGATCACAGAAACTCTACAAAGCAAAATTTCCTCCTTGTAGAGATACAGAAAATTCAGGTTTATCCCTCATCTTATTCTAAATGAAGCCCCAGGAGATCTCCTGAAAGCACATTCTCACCTTTACCTGAAGAAATTGCCTATGACTGCGCACTGGGTATGGTTAATATTGGTTAATTTGAAAATTGCAGGGTAAAATTGGTTTTAGAATCTCTGCCCAGAGAAGCTGTGGCTGTCCCATCCCTGGAAGTGTCCAAGGCCAGGCAGGGCAGGGCTGGGAGCAGCCTGGGATGGTGGAAGGAGTCTCTGCCCTTGGCAGGGAGTGGAATGAGATGGGCTGTGAGGTCCCTTTTCACCCAAACCAGTCTGGAATTCTATGACTCTATGAAATAGCTTCAGTGGTAGCCAGGAGTTGGGTTATAGCTCATAGATAGGTAATTTTTATTTTTTAAACACATATATATACAACCACCATTAAGTTTAGCTAAAGATACTTGTCAGTGACTATTTTATACTGAACTGCAGAAAATTGCAGCCAAAAATGGCAAAGTAGAACATTGCACTCAACACATTTGCTACAAACTTAAATTCAGCTTCAGGAAGTTGTAGATAACAACTTACACCAATATTAGCCTATTTCATTTATTGAAGATGAAAGCCAATGTTTATGGGCACAACTGTTTTTCTATCATCTAAACAAATAACTTTTGGTGTCTTTAGGCTCTTTACTAATTGTTTCTCACAGTCAGTTTATATATTAGTATGTCAAGGCAAACCATGTCACTTTCCAGGCCTCACTGTGTTTTTTCTTCATTTGTACTTTAAAAGTTTGAATATTCAGCTGCACACATGAAAATATACACATGTGAAAATATTAACCACTAAAAATGTCTGTACATGGGCAAAGGTGGAACTAATCCTGTGTGTCACACAATATACAGATAATAAAGGTCATAAATTACACTTAAAAAAAGAAAATGTTCTGCAAGGTGAAATATTTCTGCAAACATATAGCAGGTTTTACAGATAAGTGAAAGTCATTTGGAATAATTTCACTCACACTGCTGCAATAGATTACTAATTATCTTTAGTTTCTAGGATGTTTTATGAAGGGGACAGTCCCATCAAATCACACAAAGTTTGCTACCAAGAGATGCCAGACTTCTCCAGGATAGAAATCTCTTCCTTACAGGATATCACCCCACATTATATATTCCCTGAACAACCCATAAATAATTCCACTGTGAAGAATTATGGGCAAAATTGACCCTGGTGAAAATTTCAGCTGCAGAAAAATCTCCTGCAAGAAAAGCTGTTGTTTTGGGAGGAGAGAATATTTAACAAGGAGGGTTCAGCAGGAAAGCTAAAGGCTGTGCTCAGGTGTAGGATGACCAGGAAGAATTCCAGTGGCAGATTCCCACGTTTCAGCTCCCGAGGGATTCACTAACCCCTCCATGACCCCTGCATTCATGGGACACACAACAGCAGGAAGCAGAAATCTCAGCTGCCCCATCCTCAGACTTTCTCCTGGGACACAATAGATCTTCTGCATGGAGACAGGACCCATTTTCAGGTCATTGCACCAATCCCAATCCCAAAGTTGGCTTTTTTTTTTTTTTTCTCTGCATTATCAGATTTTAATTAAGGCATAAATAAGACTCTTCTCCTCTTTGTTTTTACTGGGTATTTAAAGCTTTATTTACACAGCTATATTTCTGACCTGTACCTCAGCCCTAGACCTGGAAGACAATCAAATTGATTTTCAGCTAATTGCTTCTATTTCATTTGTGCTGTTTCACTTCTAAAATGTCACAATGTTAGGTCATTTTTCCTCGTTTTTTATTTATTTCGTGAATTTATGCAAAAAGTAAGCAATTCTTTATTCTTTAAAATGACTAAATTTTACCTTCAATATCAATGAACAAAATAAGCACATATTCAATTTATTTAGAATTAGTCTCTTGCTATCCTTGACAGCAGCCTTGATGCTTTAATAATTTTCTCCCTGAAAATACACACCTACACTTTCTCTTTCAAATGCCATTTTATTTTGGGACATGGCTTCTCTTGAATTATATTATTCACTAAAATGCAATATAGTCTTTAAGAAAAGAAAAATAATCCAAATAATTTTCTTAGAGAAGTGATTATAGATTTTAACAACAAAAGTATTGTTATAACTCAATTAAGAAGGGTAAATATCCATAATACTTAGTGATATATACTGTATATAGCAGATACAACATATTGCTTTTTTCATGTTAAAGGTTAGGCCATTTTTTGTGACCTCTTACTTCAGGAATTCTGAATTCAGAAAACTTTAATTTCAAGGTATGATTCCCATTCCTTCATCTCTTTCAGCTTTTCATCTGGTTTTCTTGAAACTATAAGGTAAAATATCTCTGAATTTTCTTCCTCATAAAAAAAAATTTGTCTTATTAGTATAACACATTTCTGATTTTTACATTTTCAGGGTTTTTTTTGAGCAAAAAATATTATTTTCAGTTCTTTAAAAAATAGATGGAAAACTGTATTTATTTGGCAATATTGCCTTTCTGTTGCTGTACTCCTTTTCCCACTACCATCCTACTTATTTCCACTTAATTTTAGTCAAGCACATAACACAGAACAGAGGGGAGAAGAAATATTTTTGGCTGAAGACATTGGAGTAAATCACAGTTCTTGTGAGAAAATGTCATGAATATCTACGTAGGACAGACAGAACTTAGATTTTATGAGAGAGAGATAGGGAGAAAAGTGCAAGGACTCAATTTATCTGCATCTGAATGATAAAGAACTGGCTGAACCCTTCTGGTATTGAAATCTAAGCTTTTGGAGAGAGTATTTTTAATTTTTTAAGATAGTGTTTTGGTCACTAAACTATTTATTAATCTAATTCATAAGGAGCCATTGCAGAGATAGTTTGACCTAGACTGTACAGATGATAGGGCTCCCTAAATTAATTCCCACTCAAAAATATTGTATATTTTTTAAAAACCATAACTTTAATTTGAACGTGTGTACCACAACTCTGGTAAGCTGCCACAAAAGTTTTGTTACTTTGACTTTTAAAAAAACATAAATAATTTAACCTTATTCACATAAGGTGAATGTAATTGTTTTTCTTTGTTTACCTATATTACCCAAATATTTTCAAACTTCTTTAGCTATAATTAATTAAAAATAAACCAAATGATAGCTGTGCAAGGAGCATTCAGGGCACACTTTTTTGAGCACATCACTGTATTAAGTGTGGTTTTTGCCAGAGTAGTTTACTAATAGCTTGCAACTTAATGTTTATGAAACACTGTGAAGTTGGGAAGTCCAGTGTAAGAACTAGTAAAGCATAATCTTCACGAAATTAGGATTTGTTTGTCTCAGTTCTGGCTTGGCTTCTCTTATTGCCTTTTAATGTGGGATAGAGAGATTTTTTTCCCCCCCATTTGGTGGGAATGGAAATACCTAGCACACATTTAGTTTAGGAGCCTGGAATTTATTCATTTGAAGATTGTGCCCATTCAATCCTCCATTTTCACTTGGCCAGTTTGCTAACTTCTAACTTTTTGTTGAAATAGTTCTATTTTTTTTTTTTTTTTATTTTTTTTATTTTTTTCCCCCAAAGTGCAGAGGATGAGGGCTGTGAGACCTCCAGTGCTCTGCAAAGGGAGGGTGTTTGGGTGTTCTGAGGAGCTGAAAGGGAGCTCTGAGAGCTGAGGGAACAGAAGGGCTGAGGCACTATCACCATCCCAGACACCTCACTAAGCTGGATAATTTGTCCATCACGAGACAAGTCCGACTTAGGGAGAGGATTAGTGGGGCTAATGCTATAGACACTGCTCTCTGACACATCTCCTGTGGAATCACTGCATTGTTTTTCCCCTCCCTGCAGCAAGGTGCTGGAGAGGTCCAGCTCTCCCTGTGCTGTCCCTACAGAGCTTCCTGCTGCCCTGCACCAGATCCTACAAGAACTGGACCTATCCTAAAAAAGACCCACAGAGAAGCAAGCACCACCCCCTCCCTACTGCTTTCTGTGTGGATAATTGTGAGAACCACGCTGATTTAATATTTGTTTCTTTAATGATTTCCCTTGGAACAGGAGATTTATTTCACTCACCTGAAAGCAGCTTGCCTACTCCATCTATTTGCCTGACCTACACATGGCTCTGTGCTGCAGCTGGAGAAGTTCTCCTTCTTCCTCAGGAAGAATCCTAATTTTTATGTCAGGGGCTTTTATCTTCTTATACCCAGGAATACTCTGGAATTTTATTCTCTTTATCTGTTTTCCAGCAGTATGTCCACCAAACAGTAGCTCAAAATCTCCTTTTCCACCACACCAGGCAGAAAACTCGTAGGTGTAAGAAAATCAATGTGTTTGCCTGATGTTGAGGACTCGTGCTTTCCAGAAACTCCTTGAGTTAATAGTGTGCTGTATATAACCACTCATTCTTATTCTGTATGAGCGAGTCTTTGCTCCCTGAATTTGCCATGGGTGTTCTGGTGCTTCAGCTTTATCTCTGACATATCACTGGGAGTGTGTTCTTTTGCTGGCAGGTTTGAAAAAAACACAAACCCACCACCAACAGCCCAAAAACCAAAAGTAGAAACTCCTCTAACTTATGTATCCCCTCAGCTATTATAACATAAGTGTGTGAATTACATTTTAATGTTAATTAAGAGTTTTGCCAGTTCCATGTCTGTGGTGTCTTTTTAGGTTAAATACTATTTGCTCATTTAATTAATACACTACTGCATACTCTGCACTTTTTAACTAAAAAGCATTAGCAAATATGTTGGCTTTTCTCTGCTTCCTGGATGCTACAAATGCTCATAGTTTTGTCCTCAGATTTCTCTTGCATCCTTCTGGCTCTCTTTGAAGTGAGTGGAATGGTTTTAATGTTGACCCAAACTGAATTGGTTACAGGAGATAAGAGAAATATTTTAATATAAATAGTGCATAGACAGAGATGATAAAGACAATTTCAGGCATATAGAAAAGGCAGACAAGGAAACTGAAATCAAGCAATTTCTGCATGAGTCTGGTAGATGACTGATTTCACACACTTTTCAGCAGAGGAATGTGGATGTTCATGAAAACTTGATCAAGAGCCATATCCAAAAGAGCATTTGCATATCTGAAATAGAGTGTACAAAGATTTTAAAGGCCTACATCCAAGATTGTCATCCAAAACTGCCTTTGTTCAGACACACTTGAGCCTGGAAGCACTGCTGAACCTGGGGGGAAAGGGAATTCTCTGTGAGAAGCTGCTGACCTGGTCCCAGCCAGCTGTAGGGACCATGTCCCATGGGGACATCTGTGCCTGGCACTTGTCACACAGAACAGCTCCTAATTACTTCCACAAGAGAAAATCATTGGAGAAATGAGACAGTGAGTGTGCTGCTCCCCACCTGAACTGCAGCAACTGCTGAGGAAGAGTGGAAATGTGATTTTATATTATAACTTCTATGTACTAATGCTTTAAGAGGCTGCACTCAGCAATTATTGATGAGCAGGAGCAAGGAAAGCAGGCTCCAGGAGCTGAGGGGTTTGAGTGAAACCAGTTCAAAGGAAGGAACTGCTCCCTTGTCTGAGGAAGCAGTGGAGCGAGGAGGTTGTGTTCAATAAAACATTGGGTGCTGAGGATGGGATGCACGGAATTAAAGTACTAAAGGATTCAGATTAGATGGGAATTAGCTGCTGTTATGAGTGCAAGTTTTTAAAGTAATATAGAAACTGCCTGGTTGCAGCTGACGTAGTCTGAAAGTTGGTTTTCAGCATTATTAATCATTTCTTTGGTGGTTTGGATGAGGACTAGGTGGGATGGAGCTGGGATTTGTAACTGATTGTGAGTTAATGGAAACAGCAAACCATGGTGGGCTTTTTTCCTGGAAATTATCTAGCTTTTTCCAGGTTTCTGATCTTAAGGAAGCTCACACATCATACAGATCCAAAGCCATCACTCATTTGGCTTTATCCTGTGCTGGGCATGCCCTGGAAGCAGGCAGCCCTGGATCCCAGAGACCAAAACATTCCAGTGTGCCTTTCCCCATGGAAAGTGGACTTGCTGATTTTCCCCATGGCTTCTCCAGGCCATCCTGGATGCTGTTTATTTGCAGCAGATGAAGGAAGAGGGTATTTGAACAGGTCAACGTGATTGCAAGTTGGTTCCCACATTCCCAGTTGTACAAATTTCCCTGCAGCCAGGAGGAATTCCTCCCTGGGAGGGTGGGCAGCCCTGGCACAGGGTGCCCAGAGGAGCTGTGGCTGCCCCTGGATCCCTGGAAGTGTCCAAGCCCAGGCTGGACTTTGGGGCTTGGAGCAACCAAAACCACTCCCAACCCAAACCGTTCTGTTTTTCTGTGAATCTCTTTGTTTTGTAGTTTCTCCTGCAGTTACTGCCTCAGAACTTAACTCCCAAGAACTGGAAAACTGAAGGGAATCCATAGCACACTTGCAGATTTGTTTCACTTGGATTTAAAGCTCATTCCTTTGTCATACAGCCAGCACGAGGCAAGCTCTCTCTGGGATGATCATTTAAGCAGGAAAACCCCAACAATTATTTTAGGTTGGTTTGCACTGTCCGTGTAAAACCAAGGGATAAAGTTACTCATGCATTTACAAATGGGCTGCTTTTGATTTTACTTTTTTTGTTTTTTTCTTCCATGTAATTAGTTTCTTATTGGTCAAGGAGGGTAAAGTTTGGGTATAGAAGAATATTTAGTACGTGGTCAATGCTGCAGCTGAGTTTGCTGCTCTGTTTCCTCAATACTGAGAATTAAAATGAAGAGAAAACTTGCATGGCAAGCTTAAAAATTCCAATCAGAGCTGTGTATATTCCATGTGGCTGCATGTACTGGAGTTAGATGAGGCCTCGTCTGCCATCTCACAGCTCCTGACAGCATTGCAGATCTGTTTTTAGTGGAAATTCTGAAAACTTGTGAAATCTCGTATTTGTCCTTTTTTTTTTTTTTTTTTGCCTCTGTTGCTAAGTCATTATTCTCTCATCTCTCACAAAACGTATCATCCAATTTCAGAAGCAGACTTCATACCCATTTTTCCGAGGAGGGATAGACAGTTTTGATTGCATTTTATGTTATAAACAGCAAACTGACTGTAGAAATGGCTGGACTTATTGCAATGAAAACCCCTCTGTGCTGAGGGCACTGTTTGCATGAAAAGCCTTCTCTGTGTAATGTGAAAGTTTCTACGATTGAGAACTGCACAGTAGTAGTAGTTAGGGCTTTATTACTTAGTTCTAATTTGTATTGATGGCCTAAAAAAAGTAGCATGCTTTGCAGTTCTATGAAAGAAAAGATTATAAATGGAGATTAATTATAATTTTGCTAGCTCAGTACTTGTAAAACTAAAGCAATTTATATTCTTTCTCTTAATGATCTCCATTCCTGATTGCAGTAATGTAATCTAATTGTGATTATGATAGTATCTGAATCATGTGGGCCTCTATGTGATTGGAACTACTCTTTGCATTAAAAAGTAATTTTGGAGTAATGATGAAAAGTTACTGTGGAAAATTGGCAAGTAATATATTTTACTCTGTATCTTAAGTTTCTGCTTTCATTTTTGATTATATCTTATAGCAAGGATAAGTATGATACTATATCAAGGATTTATTACATCAAAGACTTATCAATGATAACTCTGAGTATCGAGGATAAGCATGATATTATTGGAATAGCACAGATATGGTTGAGGCAAGAAATTGAGGTTTTGAGATACTGGGCTGGGGTTTGTGGAGAGGAAGGGTAGATGGAGGAGGAGCCCTATCAGTATTCCTGGGAGATGAGTGTCTTCAGAGGGAAATGCTGCCAGTATTTTGGCTGACATAGCAATGTCAATGCTGATAAAAGTTAGGCACAATAAAGGTAGTCAGGTGGTTTTCTGAAGGCTTCTTTGAACTTTTAGGTCTTTGCTTACAGATGAGAGAGGCCTTCAAGAGCGTCAGAACTTTGATAAGATGGCTTTTAATTACTCCTTTATTGACTGCAAGAAGGTAGAAGTAGGGAGGGAATACTCACGTCTCTAAAGCCAGAGCAGGATTGCCTCCAGTTCCTTGTGGGCCTTATTGAATTGTCTTTCAGAAACTATTTGAATTAATTCAAGGGTTTGAGCCAAGGGTAATAAAGGGTGTTGATCTGGAGAGGTATGAAAGATCCAGTGATCTTGACATCATTTGATTTAAAGTATTTGTTGAGGAGCAAAAAGCAATGCAAGCCTTACAGCAGGCTGACTTTCAGGGAGTGCAGAGTGTGCTAAGGAATTTTTATCAGGATTTTATTATAATGTATGGTAAATCTACTGAAGAAAATTGGAATATATTTCAGAAACAGTTGGAGGACATTTGAAATTCATCCTGGTTTAAGTCTAAAGAAGGATAAAGGTAACAATGCCCAATGTGGCTAAGTAGAGTTGTATAGTAAAGAGTAAGATAAGCAGTAAGCACAAGGTGTTGGAAAAAAAAAAAGCCAAATCTGGTAAGGTGGAGCAGTTGAAAGGCTACAGAAAATAAGCAGAAGCAAACTGAAAGGCTAATTAGAAAAGCAAAGAGAAAATGCTGAATGCTAACTGCAGGGGAAAAAAAAATAGTTGAGATGCTAATAATATCCTGTGAATATTCTCCAGCAAACTGAAAGGAAAAATATATCCAAAAATCAGTGTAGTGTGGACAAAGGCATGGCGGATTTGTTCAGCAGGTTTTATTTTTGCGTGTGAATACACAGAGGCAGATGGGTGGATGGCTGGGCAGATGGAGAGCTGCTGAACAAAGGAGGAGGGCTTTCCTTTCTGTGGCAACACGTGCAGCCTCACCTGAGGAGCTGACAAACACGACAGATATCACAATATCCAGCTCATAATCCTTCAACGTGGCCTGATTGGCAATAAGGGATGCAAAAAAAAAAATTCAATCTGATTTCCAAGAGTCAATCAAACTAGGGAAAACTAGAGCGTTGCTTATGGCCACAAAATCCATCAGAGTAGCCCAGAACTCTGAAAGAAAAGTGTGAGCAGAAGGAAGAATGGACATATTCCAGGATATAAATATTAACTTAATCATGTCACTGATTGAGTCTCATATCATTTGCTCCTGGGACTATATTTGGGCCAGGGTTGTGGCACCACCAGTGCCCTTTCTGACTTTAAATCTTTGGAGGTGAAGCACCAGAGGTCTCCTGGCACAGGGTGGGCTGCAGGTCCCTCCCCTGCAGCACAGCATGCAGCTCAAATAAAAATAAAAGACAAGCTGCAGATATTCCCTGTCCCTTTTTCCCTTCCAGAGGGAGTTCCAGCACTCCCCTCACGAGTTAAAAATATCCCAGCTCTCTCCTGACTTCTGTTTCAAACTTGTAATTACTCCTGGCTGCTGTTTGCTTCTGCTAAAGGTTTGCACAGCAAAGGTTGGGGTAACCCTACAGCTTGACTTTGGCTGGTGATAACAAATGCAAACACGAGTTGTTTGCTGCAGAAAGTGTCTATTTCTTTGCAGAAGTGAGTTTTTAATAGGCAGGATCACTGTGAATTCCCCCCGACGCAGTGATTTTTGCTCCCCCTGCTGTCATGACAGCAGCAGATTAACCAACCCTTTTTGCCCACTCAGACGTGTGTTGGTAATGTGGATGCACAGGATATTTTTTGTTAAAATAAAAAACACTCACAGCAAAGGGAGGAGGGAATCGTGCAGTATTTAAATAAAAAGCCAGCCCAGGGAATATTCCGCGTTTTAGACCTGTGTGCTGAGTGAAAAATGAACAAGAATTGATCAGCTTGAAAGATTATTTGCTCCTCTAAAGGACTACTCCAAACAAGAGAAAGTTACTGAAAAAATAAATAAAGGATTACATTGCTAAAGCTCTTTGTGTCTGAAAATGCTTAAATGCAGGCTGTGGAATAACTTGGAATTCCTGCACTGAAATTATTACTTAGACTGAGCCCCTTTCAGAGGTGTTGCTGTAATAAGATTTTTATTTATTTATTTATTTATTTAATTTATTTATTTATTTATTTATTTATTTATTTATTTT
>VZTT01054053.1:82189-107569 GCA_013400855.1 Buphagus erythrorhynchus
AATATAAACTCAATTAAATCTTCAATTCAATGAATTCTAAAACTTTGAAATGTTCTGCAAAGGGAACAGCAAGGGGAACACTGGAAAGAGCTAAAAAATTCTGTCTTGGAAATGACACAGAGGAGGATCCTAAGTGCTTCCCTTCCTTTGTGGTAATGGTCTAACATGAAATGTCTTAATAAGAAAACACAAAAGTTTGTTTCATATTTTGGATTTCTAANCCAAGGATACTTTGCTGCTTTTCAGGCCATTTAAAGTGCTTTTTCTTTCTCTCTGACAGAGAAAGAATGATGGTGACTATAAAGTATATCCTCATTCTTCCTTTGTAACTTGCAAATTCGGCATCTAAACTATGCCAAAAATGATTGCTTTTGGGGCCTTTGGTGAAGGATTCTGACTCTGACATAAAGAGGAAGGAATATAAGTAAAACAAACATTCATCACTCTGCAATTTGCATACCACATTCAGCTCAGCTATGATTTAAACCAGCACATAAAGCCCCAAAATTGGTCTTTGAACAGCAAAATTGAGCTTAACTGCAGTAATGCTATAAGCGTTGTTAGGATATATTGGAACAAAAGAACTTAACATTTATTCTTGGCTTCTCTTTCAAATTTATTAACTTCTTGGTGTATTTTTGCATGAACTCTGATGGATTGAGCCATCCATATCTATCTCCAAAGGGTTACAGTGACAACTTAGTGCTTTGAAAAAGTTTCAGTGTTTATTTAGTTGCTTTTATCGTGCTTTGGATTCTCTTCTGCTAAATATCTTTCCTTGAAGCCAGAATCTACATTTTCAGGTCTCCATCTAACCAACGTTTTGGGACAAAGTAAAGTTCCTGAAAGCTTAAGCCCAGCATACTGCAGCACAATTATGAATTGAACAGGGAAAGGAAATTGGAAGGAGCAACTGAAGATATTTTACTCTTATGAATTAGTACACAAATACAGATTTATAGCCTGCACGTGTGTTTTGTTTTTGCTGATGGCTGTAACTAAGGACACCTGTAAGTCAGGGGAAAAGGGAGAGAATGAAAACTAAAGGGAGGGAAAATGTAATGATATGAAGCATTTCAGAGCTGATTTGGAATCTGTTATGTGAGCCTAAAAAACTTGTTTTTCTTCTCCTGGAAAACCTGTATCGTTTAGCTGGTGTGCCTTAGTGTAAAGTATGAAATATAATGATTTTTTAAAAGATTCTTACAGCGTTTCCAAAGGAAATGTTGAGCTAAGTGTAGAATTTGTGGGATCAGTTAGCTTATAAATAATGATCCTTTATGCTGGCATTGGGAAATCCATGTTCCCACAGCTAGTTCAATAAAGCAATTAATATCAATGAATGCTGAAGAAAGCAAATCTCCGTTCACTTTTGTCTGGATTAGCTAACATAAGAAAAATCCCATCCCTCTCCTGGAGTATTTAACCTTCTCCTAGGAAGACATGCTAATGAAAGGTAAATAAAATGTGCTGCTTGACATGTGTTTGCCATTCCTCTCTGTTCCTCGTGTCACACACTTTCCCTCTTACAAGACAATCCATATTTTTTTCCTCTGGAAATCTTCACTGTGGTTATTCTGTTTCATGCATCCCTCTGTGCCAAACCTGTCTTGTCATTCTCCCTCGGCGTTCCTGCTGGTGTTTCTAGGCTATTCCTGCTCAGCTGAATTTCATTAAAGAGGGACTTCACCTCCAGAACTCACAGATAATGTGTCTCAAACACACACAGAGCTGAAATCCGCCACGTAGAGAATTCCTGGTTCACTTGGCACTGCGTTCAATCCAGGGGCAAGTGCTTCTCCTCATTCAGGGCATATTTCTGTAGCCCACGTAAAATTGTCCACTAAAGGAGAAGGAAGGTCTGTCGAGGGAATGGGTGTGGTTTCACTGACCTCATCCCACAGCCACGAATTTGTGCATTCAGGCTTTGGAGATCAAAATTTTTGATAAAACAGAGTCGTAAAACCACCCTGAACTTTCCCTGCGTTTGGCTCCGTTATCTGAGATTTCACACACAAGCAGCAAAGGAAAAAAAAAAAAAAAGAGCTTAAAAGATTTTTATCTTGGAGCAGCCAAGAAGTGTGGTAATAAGGTAAAGGTTGAGAAGCATTGTTGGCATAAGAAATCCCCTCCTTCCCCTGGATTATAACACACCCAGTTTAGTAAGAACTGGCGCTGCTGAGCATTTTCTGACAGTGTTGGGATAATATATTGCAAAAGGCAGAGTGGCCAAGTCTCACACCTGAGGAGTAAGACACACTTCATCCTGCCCATGGAGAAACCTAAATCAAGCCTTAACATTACTACAATGCAATTACTCCTCTCCTAGGAGCTCCAACTGTTCAGGGCTGCAGTATAAAACTTGTGATTTTGGTATACTGACAGAGTTTATTAACCCCTTAAGTATTTGTATGGCCTCTGCTTTTGGAGGGATAGGCTTTTAAAGTTTACTAGATGCATTTCAAAGGGAAGTAATAGAGTGTGATGCCATGGGTGTGAGGCCAAAACAGCTTTGTAATGGAGTTTAATTTTTTAAAAAGTAAATAAAACAATATGTGGAGCTTTGGATTGCTTTTCCCGTCATCAGTGTGTGCTGTGAGACCTCCCTCACACTTCAATAAGGAATTTTGTTTAATGAGGAAATAGATTTTCCACGTTTGGGAGATTCTCTGGAAGGCTGGGGTTGCTCTTTTGCAAAGTCACAGAACCATTAAGGTTGGGAAAGGCCTTCAAGATCAGCAAGTTCAAGCTGTGACAGATCCCCACCAGAGAACTGAGTGCCATGTCCAGTCATTCCTTGAACTCCTCCAGGGATGGGGACTCCACCACATTTTCCATTTTGCATTCCTTTTTCCATATGTAAAACTCTGTATCTTGCCACAATCACTTCTCCTTTCTCCTTGCTGTTATTAATAAAAACCCCATATTTTTATTAAAAAGCCCATGCCAAAGATACACAAATAGAAGGAAAATTTTGGGGTGAGATGTGGCAGAGTCTCACAAGAAAGGAGAATGGAGTATGAACATGTCATGCTGCTACTTTTGCATGCTGCCTTTTTCTTCACATATACTCTTTCAAGAGATCATATTTCACTCCACACATATTCCAGAGTCTCTGTCTCTCTCTAGTTCTTATCACGACTTTAATTGTTCATTTCCATTCCATACTCTGTGTTGTGTTACTTTTCTCATGTACCCTTTGATACCTCCAGTGAAAGCAGAAGAGAAAAAACAGAGACACCGAGTTCAAGCCTCATGTTCCATTTATTATTATGACTGTGGGAAGTTTAACTTGAAAAAGCGAATTTTATCGGGAGATAAGAAATAGAAACAGACATAATAAGGCAAGAGTTAAATTGGAAAACGTATAACTGCTCTTGTAGTTTCAGGGTATCATTCACATGAAGACTGATACAGCTGCCCAATAATTTTATTCTTTTATTTCTTTATAAAATTGGCGGGAGTTTTTTTGTTTGTTCGCTTTTTTTCTGTTGTTTTGTTTTTTTTTTGTTTTTTTTTTTTTGTTTGTTTTTTGTTAGTTTTTTACAATATTAACATTGCAGGATAGGGAACACAAGGTTAAAACCCCCACAATATTTGCTTCTGATTTGGTCAAACCCAATAAAAATTTCTGTCTGTCATCATGAATAGGAATATTTCGTTTCATATCAGTTGACAGTCATATGTGCTGGCTTATGGTGATCTTTTTACAGACTTGTAGCTGAAGTTCCTCAGCCTTCCCTTTCCTGGTAAAAGCTAAAATTTGATGTTGGGTTATAACTTTTTATGATGATCAGCCCAGCAGAGTTATTTTAAAATAGAATGGAGGTTCTGTTATTTTAGGGCAACTTAGTGGCGTCTGACATGTTGGTCTAGAGGAAAAAGCTGGGTCATGAAACTGCCATCAGATTTTCAGTGATTTTCTCTTGACAGCCCCAGGGAGAGGTTTAATGTGGCCTCTCCTTTCCTGCTGCACAGAGAATTAAACACATTCTTCTCTCACATGGACAGACATGGTGTGTCTTCTCTGGCATGGCCAGGTGAGTAAGAGCACCAGTTTTGGACAGGTAACTCCACGTGGTCTCTAAGAGCTCTGCTGAGGTATCATTTAGGAACTGGCTGATTGTTTGCATCTTTTGAGCCACATCTGACAGCACTGATGATTTAGGGTGTGCAAAAATGCCCCAAGTGTTGGACAAGCCTTGAGGTTCTCCTTTTGCAAACTGGGAGCAACCTCCTTAATACTCCACAGGACACTGGAGGGTATGAATATAGCTCAGTTTGCCAGTTCTTGCCTTGGGACATGTCTCAAAAAAGATTCTTATTTATTTTAGCCAGCAGGCATCTGCATTTACAACTCTGCTGGAAATCAGGGAACAGGTTTGGCTGGAGTGCAAACAGAAACAAACACTATGTACCATTTTCTCCTTGCCCTGTGACAGCTCTGGTGAAAACTGCAGCTCCTGCCTTATGGAATGAGTTTCATCTCAAGCAGAAAAGAACAAGAAAAACTTTTAAAATCGCCTAGTGCTGTAAAAAAAGTATCCTGCTGCACTAAACATATTTTTAAAGATTCATTTATGCTGATTTCAGATAAAAATGTGCCAGTAGAAGTAAAATAACCTCCTGCAGATAATACAGGTAGCCACAAACTTTGGCTGTCCTCTAATTCCCAAACACTTATCCCCACATACACTTCCTGTTCCCTGACTCTCGTCAGCTGGAAAAGTCATTATCTGCAGGGAGAGCTTTGCATCTGTCAGCTGGGAAAGTGATTACTTAAATTGATAGCAATAGCAGTTGTTTTAGTTTGAAATGGCCATTTCAAACATTCATTTTTATTTTTCTGGGGTTTTTTTTGGTGGGGGAGAGGGAAGTTTTTATTATTATCAGGTCATTTTGTTGTTGTGAACATCAAAGAATTAAACAACATGAACATCTCAGCTTCTTGCTGACACTCAGATGGGCAAAGTTTGGAGATCAACTGGCCAGGACAAAATAGATGGGAATGACTTTTGGAGAGTGTTCTTTGGATTTGAACAATCACACTAATAACTGAAAGAGGGTTTTTGCTGCCCTTTCCTTCATGCCTCCTCTTTAAGTTGTCTCTTTTCCATCATTTTTTATCCTGATATATAGATAGGAATCAAATCCCATCCTGGGGACCCTCTCCTTGTCCTTTAAATACCTCAGAGTCAAACTGGTAAGAACTGGGAGCACCCTAATTAAGTTGATTGCAAATTGATGTTTCCATACAGGAATTGAAGCCACCTCTCCCCCTCCCCCCACTCAAATCATCTTTTCAGTTCTGTGAATTGCCTTTAATTGCTACAAAGGGCATCATAAATATCTGGTTCTTCCAAAAAGTTATTGCTCAAAGTCTCAAAGTTTTCTTTAAAAATGTAGGCCAGCTCCAAAATGCTCAAAAGTGTGACTTCACTGAATGCTCTTAACATCCATATTTAGTTCCCAAATAAGTAGCCTAATTTTCCATAACACTGTGCAATCACTAAGTCTCATTGACCTCACTGAGTGTCTGCCTTCTCAGCAATTCCAAAAAAGAAAGCAATTTATTTAGAAGTCAAATATACCCAGAGAGTCTTTACTTGTTCATATTTTCTAAAGAATGTATTTTTAAAAAATGTATTGAACTTTCTCTGTTCATGTGTTCTTTGAGGGGCAGAGACAGGATGAATAATTTTTATGTGTTTATCTTCAGATACTTTTATATTATTTTATTCTAAAAGGATATTAATCTTTTATTAGATTTGAATAACATGAGAAGATTGAGATGTCTTGGGCTGTGTCGGAAATAAAAGAACAGTTGTCTCCACTGTCCTGTTGTGGATTTGGCTTGGAAAATGCTTTATGTGGAAATTTCCATCCTCTTATTTCAAATGGTTTCAGAATTCAAATGATGGGGCAACCTGGTTTTGGACTCCAGTGTTATCTGAATGTCTGATCCTTTGAGTTTTGTTATTTTGACTCTTATCTCCCATATTTTTATAACCTGAATAACTTGTTGTCAGTTCATTATTGAATGAACCATTTATTATCCTGAGACCTGCTATACAAACACAGTTAACAATCCTGTTATTTATCCTGTGAAATATCACAAACTGTTATGAGTATTTTATTAAACATGAGGCATCTCAATAAATCTCATGATGGATCTAATTCGTAACAAAAAATGAACCGTGCAAAGTTCAGAATATATTCCTGTAATACTTTTTCCAGACAGGAGACCTGAATTTTAACTCCTCCTGGCAATCAGAGGGTGACAGAGTTATCTGGTATTTAAACTTGTGTGCTGGGGTCTTTTGTTTCACTAATACTTGTCAAACTTCACACTTAATGAGTCCTCCCTCCCTCCTATATTTCTCGTTACAGATCTGTTTAAAGTATTTTTTTTCCATTAGAACCATGGCGATTTTTCATTAAAACAATACAGAAAAGCTTTTCAAAACTGAACAGCCCAGGCTCAGAGCCAGCGCTGGTGGAACTCGTGAAAGATGATGGTGCAGACTGGAAGGCTGTCTGCCCTGATGGTCATTTTACATTTCCAGTGTCTTCTCCTGTCTCCTTTCACACATCTCTCCAAGTTACAACTGTTTCACTAGGAAAAACATTCAACAACTTTAACATACACTGAACCAACCAGGACTTCCATTTTGGCTGATTTTTATTTTATGGTCCCTAGTAGGTTGTATACAATTACCCACTAAATGCTAAGACATCTCTTTAGTTTTTCTCTAATCATTTCTTTCTTACTGCAAGTATTTTTATGACAACAGGAATGGACAATTCTGATGTGCTGCTGTAAATTTCCCTAATGAGTCTCCTCTTTACAGCCTTACATCTTTCCCTCTCACCCAAAGCATTACAGGATGGTACCAAGCCAGCACACTTACATTTGTGTCCTCTTTGCACAGATGATTTCCTTGAGGGTGAGAGCTGGAAGATCTGGGGAACATGGAATGTGGAAACAGCATCATGAAATACCTGCTAATTTTACACCTAGACTTTGCTGCAGAAACCAGTCTGTCAATCACCTCTGCATGTGCTGCTTGTAAAACCTCCTTGTACGTTTGTTATTACTGTTTAAACTCATAGTTTTGTGTTGTGGAAGAATCATTTTTGGGCAAGGAGTTGGGGATGATGCAAGGTGCTCTTTCATGAAAGATGGTCTAGGGTGAAATTAAGTCAAACAAGGCAACATCACATCTGAGAGCCATTTATTGGGAAGAAAAGGGAGTTGTCCTACTACTGAGGAAGGGTAGAGCAGACAGAGAAGGAGGAAGCAGAGTGCAGGAGGACACGGGCTGCACACGAGGCTGGGAGGGCAGCAGTGTCCAGCAGTGTCCAGCCTGGAGCCTGGCCTGAGGGCAATCAAAGAGAGGCAGTACCAAAAGGACAAGACCCAAAAGCCCCTCTGGTTAGAGCCAAAGCAAAACCACAAGACCCCAAAATCCCCACATCTTGTGTTGCAGTTACTTCTCTACCCTCTGGCCCCTTCCAAAATCCAGCTGCTGGCAGGAGAGCATTGGCCCAGTCCAAGGTTGCACCACAATCCATCAGTGCAGAATTTGAGAACTCCATCCATCCAATTGGAGAAGCTCTCCAGAGGGTACAGTGTCCTTGGTGTTCTCCTGCTGGCTCCTTGCCCCATGTGAGACATGAAATGTTTGCCAGGCAAAGCCTTCCCAGAGCCAGGGCTTTCTCCCATCCTCTCCTGGTTGCCTCCTGCACGTGGCACGTGTGCATCCCTCCCCTCCCTGCCCCTGACAAGGGGTGCTGACACACATCAAAATGGCCCCAGTTCACCTGGTGTGACAGCTGTGCCCCAACCCAACAGCTGTTTAAACCCTCCAGTGCCAGGAAATGGGGAACCTGCATTTTAAAGCCTGTTTTTCCCCAGGGGATGTCACAGAATAAAGGAGTATTTGCTCACAGGCTGTCCCTAATGCACCAGGAGGTACTTCAGTGTCTCTGTATCAGGAAGAGGTTTTATTGCCTATAATAAACAAATATTTCTAGGAAATTCAAAATCCCTTTGGAATGGAGACATCTTCAGGAGGAAGAGTGGAGAGATGCTGCAAATGAAATAAAATTTCTTTATATGACTCTTCAATAGTTTATTGATTATTTGTGTCTCTGTGGCTTGGGTTGGATATTTTTTGAGATATCAGGTGATAGCAACAAGCATAAATACAATTTTCTAGCTTTTGCTTTTTTTCTCTTTCTTCTTGTCTGGTACCTGAATGTTGATTGAGTTTTATGCTTTAGTGAAAATCCTTCCCTTCCTGGACCCTTTACTCTTCTTCAAGTGTTAGAGAAGAAGTGAGAGGGTAAGTAGTTTTTTATATACCACAAGGAAAACTCCTTAATTTTACCACTTTAAATGTATACATTTTGTATCATCTAAACTTCTGAAAGCTAATAAACTGAACAGTGATAGCAGACTGGACTGGGGATTGATTAAAAGGGCATCACATACAGCTACTTTAAATTGAAGGACAGAAAGCAAACAGGCTTTCCCACCTCGACAGTTTTGACAAGTGGTGAAGTGGAAAAATGGACAAAAAAGTGTTTCTTTTTCATATACATCTAGATTTCAACACTTAACAGTTTGTCTGTATGACTTAAACCCACATTTAATGTCTGTCCTCTGCCATTTGTGAGCCTCTGCTGTAGTTCAAGACTGCAAACATACTCAGGGAGGGCAGGGCCAAGCATTTGGATGGACATGGCATGGAAGTGCTGGCAAATGCTGTGCAATGAAGTGATTACAGCATCTCATACAGCTTCTGATTAATAAGACAAAATTTAGTTGCCCAAATGAAAATCACTCCTGACCAGACAAGAATAACTACACAAGACTGTTCTTTCTATCAGTTCAGATAGAAATTGCCCCGTGATCACTGTGAGTTTGCAGAAGATAACTCCTGTTCCATGTGGCATCGCTGCTCTTGGCATCTCACCATGAAATGCAGGCCTGGACTCGGGCCAGATTAAACAGCTGAGTAGCTCTGCCTTTAGATCCAGAGGCACAGGAGAGCAGGAAAATAATTCTCCAATGTCAAAATCTATTTTCTTACTTTTAGCAGTAGCTAACGTTTTGTGATATATATATACAAGCCCATATAATGAAGCAGTTTGTTTTATGAGGCTACAAGGACATATGTGGGAAAGAAATACGATGCATTTTAAAAATTTGTAGCAATGGAGATTATTCATACTTTATGTGGTGTTTGAAGTTAATATTTGTAATCTTTGTTGCTGTTGTGCTGTGCAAAATGAGCATTGGTGTTACTTAAGTGACATACCACCATGGATCAGAGACATCAACTGACTCCCAGAATTTCTGATTTTTATCATCTCTAGTTCTACCACAAGAAAGCTGTGGGAGTTGAGAGTTTGTTCTGGGTTTTGGGGGAGTACTTTGAAACACTTCTTGCCTTGATGTTTTGCAGTGTAATTGAGGGAGGTTCAAAAGATTAAGGGACTTGGTCAAGCCACCAGTGCAATGGCTTGCCAATAAATTTCCCAAAGCCTTCATTTTGCAGTGATTGTCACCCCACAAAAAGTATATTTTATTTTTTTTTTAATTTTTTAAATTTTTTAAGAATTCAAACTAAGTGAGAAGCAAGTTCGAAACTTTTTCATGCTTCCCTTAGTTTTTGGTTTTCCTTTGGAGCAGCAGATATTGCTCAGGTACAAGAAGGTTGCCAGGGCCACGCAGACACACAAGACTTTGAAGGTTTTTCTCTACCTCATTTTCTGGGGTGAACTGAAGCTGTACCCATGAGCTGCACCTGAACATTCAGAAGGTCTGAATTTCCCATGAGTGGCAAAACCTGGCTACAGGAGTATCTGAGCTAAATTCTCAATGACAAATCAAATGGAGAAAAATGTTGTCTGGTGTGCTAAAATAATGCAGGCATCCTGTAATGCCTGGTAAGTCATGCAATGCATTAAAATCCTACAAAAAAAAAAAAATCAAGACAGATATAAAATAATTGGGAGGTTCTCTTTCTTCCCGTGAAGATCATCAGTATACAGTAAGTCTCTTAAAGACCAGTGTTTAAATTATTAAGGTTGCCAGTTTAATGAAAAAGTAACAGCTCAATTCAATAATTCATGACAACAATTTGAAGCAAAGCACACAAAATATTTTTAGCGTGTGTCTCAAGAACAGTTAGACACAGGATCAAAATATGCAGTGTTATACACAGTATGTTCTTATCTGTCAGGTCTGGTAGAGGGAATAAACATTTTTTCCTGATGAGCAAATCAAAGTTTTGTGCCATTTCAGTGAAGTCAAGTTGACACCTGCAGAGAAGCAAGTCATGACATTTTAGCTGACTTGGTTTTTTCCCCCCACCTCCAGTTGTGGTTTTTTTCTTCATTTTATTTACCCTGACAGATAAAAGAAAAATGTTTAGATGAGGATTTGGTATATTTTCTAATAATTCTTCTTCCTTTTTTTTTTTCTTTTTGTTTTCCTCTTCCTTTTTTTTTTTTTTTTCCTTCATTAAATAAGTAACCCATACATTCTGGGCTGGGACACTTCTACTGAGGAGAAAAACACTTGAACATATTAATATTAAAGTAGTGTCCCTCCTTTCTTGTTGCCCCCCCACCCTCGGATTGCTCAAACATTGCTACATTTATCAAGATAATAAGCTTCAGATTTCATAACAAGAGATCTATTTTCATGTCATCCTGGCACAGACCTGTCTGACTGAGCCAGGAGGATCCTTAAAAAAATATGAATTTAGGATCAATAATATTTATAGCTCCATTTATAAAGCTGAAGTCAAAGGTATGGATAATGCAGAATTTATTAAGGGAAATTATGCTGGGGATTTTGTTTACTGGCCTCTAATCCTACCTCGACTTTTTAGCATCTCATTTTGTCAGGAAAACATAAGTTGCAGGTGTTCATAAATGTAAACTGGCACATAAAGAAGCTCACAAATTATCTGTTGTGACCTAATATTGCAGTATAGGGTACTCTTCAATGGTGTTTTTCCTGGCTGCATCTTATTTTTGTTAACTCTGGGTACCATTAAAGACTACAATAAAGTTATTGTAATGGAATTGAAATACATTTTATTACACCAATATAAGTTCCATTTACTGTGCAATATGACAGTGCTTAATAATTTTATATTACAAGCATAATTATGACATCAAATTAGTAATTTTCACGAAGTACTTGCATTAGACACTCATATGATACGATGCAGTGTATTTAAATTCTCTGGGGTGCCTGAAAATACGTTTTAGCAGGGAAAAAGCAAAAATGTAAAAGGAAGCACCTCATAACTCCTTTGAGCAATTTCCTATGGATATTTATCTTCCATCAGGGTACAGGTATTATCAAGTTTGCTTTTAGATTCCAATATACTGCTGATAAAGCCAAGAAATTACTGAAGTCTAAAAATCATGATAAATCTTCCTCTTTGGTGGTCATGTCAAAGGTCCCCAAAGCCACTTCCTCATTCTTCTGAGCAGCCTCTTAGTGTGACTAATTCCACTGGGCCAGTAAGGCTGTTCCTGGTGGATTGGCTGGTGGGAAGGATTAGAAACTCCAGTCCAGAGTCTGAAACTGGGAGCTGGTGGAGCTGCAGAACCCCCTTGGAAAAAATGGATCAATTTGTGTCCCACAGAAATGCAATTCTCTCCAAGGCAGAGCACAGTGGACTTGGCAGTGCTGAGCCACACTGGTTTTGAGGCAGGAACTCAAGATTTGTATCCAAGTGATGTAACTGTGGAATCTTTGTTTGTTTTTTTTTCCCCTCTCCTTGGGGTATTTGCATGGAATGAATTTTCTATTCAGGTGCTGAAAACTTTTGCAATGCAAATTCATCTGAGGGTTTGGCTTTTATCTGCTAAAATAAATGACAGAATGCGATGAAGGTTCACGAGATCTTAATAAACCTTTAAGAGTCTGCCTTAAATACCAGTTTTCTATACTAGAAAGCTCATCAATATCTAAACAGCCATGCAAACAGCGAGGAGGCCAGTCCATTAATGAAATGTTAATGACTGAATTAGACCTGTAATAACAGAAGTAGAATGCACTGCTGTGAGTCCATTAACATTAGCAGACCCTGCTGGGAAACAAGTAAACACAACATACAAAGGGAAAACTTGTGCTAATAAACAGTTTTTGTGCAGTAAAGGTGCTCAGAAGCTCAAGCTGTAAATCCCATTCATTGCTGCTCCAGTGGGGATGTTTTTGGAAAAATTTATCCAAGTGACATACCAAATAAATATTTCACAGTGACATAAAAAAATGTGTTCAACAGCGAAGTCCTTGCCCTGAAAACTAACCAAAGACTGATGCCATATATCCTGACAAACATTCCTATTGTGATATGTTGTAAGAATAAGCAGTTCAATGGCAATTGCAGCTTCATTCTTGTCTTTGGAAGAATTTCTTCCCTGTAAGGGTGGGGAGACCCTGGCACAGGCTACCCTGAAAAGCTGTGGCTGCTCCTGGATCCCTGGAAGTTTTCCAGGCCATGTTTGACAGGGCTTGGAACAGCTTAGGATAGTGGAAGGTGTCCCTGCCCATGGAATGAGGTGGAACTGGATGATCTTTAATGTCCCTTCCAAGCAAACCATTCCCTGTCCCTTTGTGCAGCAGGGCAGGTGGGTAGCAGGGAGCAGCAGTTATCACCTGATAGATGGCTGACCCAAGTGAAATGGAGTTTATGGGCCCTCACCCAGGCCCTCGTGGCCATCACAGAAACTGCCACTGTTGGCACTAATTAGGAGCACTGTTAAAATTTTATTTTGTGCCTTAAAAGTTGATTGTGCTTTGCAGAAGGTGTTAGCCCCAGCAAAGGGATGGGAAATACAACACTGCCAGCAGCTTCATGAGTGACCTTGTACCCCTCCATGTGAGAGTTCTTGCCTTGGGATATAGGAATTAATGACTTGACTTTTTGGAATGAGAGCTTCTTCTTCCCTTTTCCATAATATATAATTTTTTTTTTCCAATAAAAGTGATGTAAAGATAGTTGAACTTTTCTTCTGGTCTTGAAAAAAACAGAAGAAATTTCACCCCCTCCTTACACAGGGGCTGAAGTAGGAAAAGCCAACATGTCTGGATCTTATCTAAATGTCTTCTTTTTTGGCAAGATTTAGAAATTTACGTGAAGCTAAATTTCCTCTTCCTGCTACTGGAAACTTGAGTGTATCTCCCCAGGGGCTGCTTTTCTCCCACCTTGCCCTCCCCTGTGTGCAGGGAGTTGATTTGTATTTTACTCTGTAGCAATACAAGGATTTTCCCTGAATTTGCCAATGCCATTAAAAAGGATCCCCTATGGTGTTTCCACGGAGGATTTGCTGCACTAAGGACAGCTGGTGGTCAGATCCCAGAGGAAGATGGGGAATATCAGTTCCCAGATCCCAAGGCTGGCACAGACTCCATGTGTCACCTCAAGTGAACCAACTGCACTCTGTGCTTTGGGTCTGTACCCCTAAGTTAGGGGTAATTTCACCTCATTAACCTACAGAGCTGCCTCAAGGGTAAAACCATCAAAGAAAACCACACTGGGGGACATAAACCCTAAAATTGAAATTATATACATTATTACCTTCCTGCTAGTACCACTCGAATTTAAATTTGGGCAACTCTCTAAGTGTCTGAGTCCATGGTGGCCTTTTGGTTTTATGGCCCTGTCTTTGTTTCCTAGGATAAAACTGAAGGACTGTATAGAGGAAACAAATTTAATTAGAAAGAATGCAATGATCTGATTATGTGCACTGAAGAAATAAATACAATATCTGAATACTGAAAGAAATGGTAGAATTAACTGTAAATGATATGAACCACTCACTACCCTTTCCCTCTGGACAAAAGAACTGAGCTAAGCTGGACTTTTGAATCACCTTACCAAATAAAAGTAACAGCTTTTTCTTTTTAGAAAAAGCAAATGTTTATATGACAATTTGAGCACATTGCACTGTGTATAGTTGACTTGTCAGCAGAACAGTTTTTGCCATTTTTACTTGTGTCCTGAAGCACTTGTCATCTTTCTTGCAATACAAAGTTTTAAAAGTTATTACTAATACAGGATGGTGCCTGTGTGAATGGTCTGGGCAAAGTGAGGAACTTTCACAACAAACTCAAGTAATATTATTTTGCTTTGTAATCCTTAACTGAGTCACACCAATTTAAAATTATATGTGATACAGAAGAAATAGCAACACAGATGTAAGGTAACAGGCTAAAAGGAATAATTAGGAAAAATTTTGTAGCTACTACAGATGAATTAAAGATCTGTCTATGTTCTCCTGTAGGCGTAATGAAAAACCTGTTCTCTTAGAGAAGGCCTTTGGCCACTTGTTAGAAGTGAGGACAGAGGTTTAAAAATTAGGTGGAAGGAGGGGAGGAGACATGGAAAGGAGAAGTTTTTGAAGTAGGGAGAGGTGTTTGAGAAGCAACATCTGGAATGGAACAAATATCAAGAATCTTGAACGCAGAATCCTGAATGCAGCAAAGCAGGGAAAATGTGGTGAGGCTTCCTTGGCTTTTCAAGGATGATCTGCTCCGTGGCTGCAGTTTCACCCAGAGTGTTGTAGACATTGGGGTGAAGGGCAGCCACCAGAACCACAGCTGGAAACCTCTGGAACAAGAAGTTTGATCTTTGGGTACAGACAAAAATTACTTGAGAGGGGCACGTGGGAATTCAGCACCCAGGGGCTGCTGGCTCCGTCGCAACATCTCGCTGCATCTCTCACCTCTGAAGAGATGGCTTAATTTTTAAAACTCACCTGCAGACGAGGCTTATTGAGTGAATATAAAGAATTGATTACAGCCTGTTTAGAATAAAATTGCATTAGGGTTTCCTTCTTTCCTTTGTCCAGGAATTCCTTGATGCTGCTTGGAACCTCCCTGGTAAACCAGCCCACCCTGAAATCCCCACTGAGTGAAAACAGTTTCTTTTTGCCCACTTTTTACAAACTTTAGAGGGTAGAATGATTTCAGCAGATGCATTTATTTGTCTGATTTTGCTGCCTGGTGTCACACAGTGAGGTTTTCTGAGGTATTAACTATCACTTTAAATTCTTCTCGCTTTGAGTCATCCCATCCTGTATATAATGTGAACAGGTTTTTGTATAATTATTTCTCTCAATAATTACCATTATACAATTGCTATAGCTGCCAGTTTTGTTTTTCTCTCCTGCCAGAGAAGAGCAGAAATGTATTACAAGTTAGTGTAACTTATGATCTTGGATTCATGTTTAAAATGCATGGAATATTTTTCATCTTCTGTTTGAGGCAATACCTCATCTGGGATCATATCTCACAGTGTAAGTTTACACTGAGTAAATGGATGCCTTGTACTGCAAAGAGGTATCATCTACAGTGATAAAGAAAAGGATACAAAAAAATAAATAAAATCTAAATTTTTAAGGCACTGGAGTGACAGTGAATATTAATGGTTATAGGTAGTGACCTGGCACATCTGGACAGTCATACAGAGAGGTTTGTGTATGGTCTCCTTTTCCCTCTTAAATAAATTGCATTTGGCCATCATTACAGCCCTTTGTTGTTGTCTTTTGATGAGGATTCTAGGAAATTGGTTTGCTGGCATGTGTGGTTTACTGGCAGGGAGAGCAAACTGGAATTCACAGGCACAAGTGCTCCTAGTGGATATCTAATTCCAGAAGTTGTGCTGTCCAACAGAAAGTTCCTTAGCTTTGAGTTTTCTGTGTGTGCTTGGTTTTATCCCCTGGGGTATGTGGGAATAGGTACAGTAGGATGGAGGAAAGGGGTGGCAGATTTGTAATATTTAGGAGAAGATAATTTTTGGTACCTAATCCACCTGTAAAAAGCCAATGCTCAGTTGGGTACACAGAAAACAGGAGGGCAACCCCGTAAGGAGCAGTGAAACAACAAAATGATAGCTCATTGTTCTAAATGAATTCATGATGCTTTTTAAAAACTGATTTATGGCTATCTCCTGACAAGGGTAATTAGAGATAAAACAGTTTAATCTCATGAGTCATGCTGAAATTTTCTTTCAGTGACACTTAAAATTGAAATGCAAAACAAAAGAGAGAGAAAGGAAAAAAACCCCAGAGAATATCTGGAGTATGTAGGTATGAACATTTTGAGGAGATTTGGATCAGGATGCAAGCTTGCATAATGACAAACAATTAATAATTGCAGGTAGCACGGGGTGATTGGAGGAGGGCAATCAGGTCCTCTGTGTCCATTTTGCACATCAGGCATGTGGGAACTTGGGCACCAAATTCTTCTTTGCCTTTTAGAGTTTTAAGTCAGCAAACAGGCTGAGTGTGCAGATGCATTTGATTACTGATGGTCATTATAGCATGAGCAGCACCGTGATTTATTAGAATAGTTGTTGACTGGGATTCCAAGAAAAGGTAATTGTTTCAGAATTAGCCCCACAATTAATTTCACATGTGTGAAGTCCATTAACTGCAACTGCAGGCCATGGGATCCGTGTAAATGTTCACAGCAAGAGCTGAGGTTTGGGATGGGAAGGATGGGCCTCTGGATTTCAGGGGAATCTGAGTGTGGACTGGGTTTTTTCTGGCCCTTTCTGACTTCCTCCAAAACCATAACTGATTATTCCATTCCTCTGAAATTCCAGTGTGCATCAGTGGATGGAAATGTTGATGAAATGGAAACATCAGTGATGCAAAGGTGCTTGGACTGTGCCAAAAGCAGCTTTTGAACATGGTGGGACATGTTTTAACATATTATCATCATTGATCCTTAGTCATCCTTGTGTTTTGATGCTGTTCTATTGCTTGACAGAGGAACAAGGATAAGATGTCAGACTATTGTAAGAAATCTGTATTAGCAGAACTGCTGCCTGTACTATACCATGAAATGCTAACGAACACCATGCTCCAAAACCCCAGCAGTCTGCACCCTCAGCAAACACAAAATATATGTTACGACTCATGATATGATGAATTTCGAGCAGGATTAATCCTTACTCAATCATTCAGCAATGAGAAATATTGAGTTGTTTTTCTTAAGGATTAGGAAAATTCTTTTGGAAGGAGACAAACATTTGTCCCTGCTGGAAGCTCCTTCAGCTGTAATGCATCATTGTGCCTGACCAGCCCTAGAAACCTTGGAAAGACAAAATATGTACAAGCTGGTTGTTAAGCATATGTGATATGTTTTGCCTCGTCACCTGGCAACGAAAAGGTTTTTCTAAACAAATTTCACACATTGCCAAAATTCCAACTTTTTGAAACACGTAAGCTGCTTATTTTTTATTTATTTATTTCCCCTTTGTCAAACGCAGCCCAAGGTACATCTCTCTCAGAAGAGCAAATGTTAGCATTTCTACTGGGGAAGGAAATAACTTTTGTAAATTTAATTCAGTCAGCATTACATTCTTCATGTAACAGCATTGGGACTGTATGAAAAGATAGAAAACACACTGTCTGTGGAATGATTCATAGTTTGTCCCACAAGTGTTTTAAAATAAACAAACAAATTGACACCAAGAAACTTTTGATTGACCTAAATTCAGAAAATGAGCATAAAATTAAAAGAAACAAGCCTGGCTCACTATAAAGTTTAAATAATAAATGAATAATAAAAGCTATGAGGATAGTGAAGGGCCATGAGGGGAAGGTGTATGATGAGTATCTGAGGTCACTTGGACTGTTTACCTGGAGGAGACTGAAGGAAGACCTGTCCCAGTCTTCACCTTCCTCAGGAGGTGAAGAGGAAGAGCAGACACTGGTCTCTTTTCTCTGGTGTCCAGTGACAGCATCCAAGAGAATGGCTGGAGCTGTGCCAGGGGAGGTTTAGGTTGGATATCAGGAAAAGCTCTTCTCCCAGAGGGTGCTGGGCACTGCCCAGGCTCCCCAGGGAATGATCACATTCCCAAGGCTGCCAGAGCTCCAGGAGTGTTTGGACACCGTTCCCAGGGATGCACAGGGTGGGATTGCTGGGGTGTCTGTGCAGGGACAGGTTGAACTTCATCATCCTTGTGGCTCCCTTCCAACTCAGGATATTCCATGATTCTTAATTTCTGTATCTATTTATTGTTTTGTATCTATGTATTGTTTTGAAGGAATATGAAGAGAAGTGAATGTTAATAATTTTTCGAGTTTCAGAACATTTAGCCTAGAAATTATCACATCACTGGCTGACACAGCTCTAAGTGTTTAGGCTGGAGGTGAAAAAACCCACTGAGATGGCATTTCTTAAGTCTGGATGAAAGTTTTTAAGGACAATCCTTCAAATTGCAGTGACAAAGCTGCATTGCTGCACTCGAGCAGGCTTTAATAACCTCATACATTTGGGTGCCTCCTTAATCTGCCAGTTGTTTTCTGTAGGTCTGCCGCTGGCTATCAACGTATTTATCTTCTGCCATCTTCCTCCCCTGTACATGGCAGGGTCAGGGCAGATCCAAGGCAGTGCTGATGGCATTCCAGCCCATTACCATGCCGAGGGTGGCTGGGATTTGGGTGCACAATGGGGTGTGACACCGCTGAGCGAGGGGAGGCAACTCCGCCTAAATGACAAAGCTCCCTGCAATAATGGCACACGGAGTTTGGGAGTCAGTGCTGCTGAGGAGATCTCTTAGCTAGGAGGTAGTCTTGGTTTGAAAGACAGGTGTCTGCCAAGAAAGGCAGGAGCCTCTTTTATTAAAATGGAGAATGTAAACCCCCTCCCTCCAAATTATTATAATTTTGAAATTAAGAGAGCTCTCAGGCAAAGATAGGGGAATAGGAATAACAGTTCTTTACTAGGAAAATTAAAATAGAAATACAGTATTACAAAGANGCCATGCAGTGGCACCCGATGGGATGGTGTAATTTTATCAGCCATGCAGTGGGACCCAATGGGATGGTGTAATTTTATCAGCCATGCAGTGGCACCCGATGGGATGGTGTAATTTTATCAGTCATGCAGTGGCACCCAATGGGATGGTGTAATTTTATCAGCCATGCAGTGGCACCCGATGGGATGGTGTAATTTTATCAGCCATGCAGTGGGACCCAATGGGATGGTGTAATTTTATCAGCCATGCAGTGGCACCCGATGGGATGGTGTAATTTTATCAGTCATGCAGTGGCACCCAATGGGATGGTGTAATTTTATCAGCCATGCAGTGGCACCCAATGGGATGATGTAATTTTATCAGCCATGCAGTGGGACTCCATGGCCCATTAACAGACGATATCTTCCTGGAGGAAGGATGAGTTGTGGAAAAGATAAAGAACACTGCCCCACCTGGTTTTATCAGATGGCCCATTGTTAGAGAATATCTCCCACAAAGATAAGGATCACTGCCCCAGCTGATTTCAACGGATGGTGGTAGAATACATACTTTTGGTCATATCCTGTACTGCAACCTAAGACACCAGGAAAGAAAGATGGATGTTTTCCATGTGGTTCACACAGGACTTCACCAGTTCCATGCCACCACTACTGGCACCAGCATGACAAAACTGATGGGTTGTCACGGGATGGACACTCCACGATATAGCTACAAGCATTGTGCTGCCAGGAAAAGTGCTGAGATTTTTAATTACCTTAATGGTGAACTAAAAAGTGCCTGTGTTTCTAGTGCCATGAAGAGTGCAGAAAAGGGCTGTAAAATGCTAAAACAATGGCAGGCTCCTCGCTGAAGGATGCAGCACGCTGTAATAATGCGGCGGGTTTCAAAAAGATCTGTATTTTTTCAAAGACAAACATCAAACAGAAGGAAAAAGGTTATGTCACCTTCACCCTCACAGTACTGTCATTTATATGCTATCAGCTCATTAAATTCACATTAAGATACTCCATGGGACTTTAGGAGCTATTAGTGCACCTAAAATGGCATAACAAAATCTCAGTTCACTTTAAGAGAGATGGCATTGCGACATTTTGTATTTCATCACTGAATTATTATAGTCTCAGATGCATTCTGCTGTGATGGTAATGGAAGGAGGAATACTAGAGAGGAAAGCTGTCCATTTGTTTATCCCCAGGGAGAGAAAAAAGAAAGTTTGATAAAAAACTAGAGTGAAAGTAAAGCATTAACAATTTAACCCCTGTAGCAATCCTAAAGAACACGCAGGATTTTTATGTTAGGCTTTTCAGGTTGTTTAAAATAAAGAAAGAAGGAAAATTTTGTATGTAGGGAGTTGCTCCAGGCAATGGAAGGTGCAGTAAATGTATTGCATGAATGCAGACATCTGAGTCTTTTGTAGGTGAAGTTTCTCACGACAGCCATAAAATACCTTCCTTCATATAAATTCTCATGATAAAAAATGGTTATTGTGATTAAAGTTGATGGTCTTGTTAGTTTGCTGTTGTTTTTCCTCTCTTTGCTTTCATCAGGATATAAGTGTGTTCTTCTAGGTAAATCTGCAACCTTGTGTTTATAAATCCCATGTGGGATAATGCCCAGGCATCAGGCTCAGGAAAGAATAAGGAAAAGTGAAGCCATTCCAAGTTATTATTAAAGAGTTAATATATATTTATACCTAAATACTAAAGAAATACTACACTGCTTGATAAATAAAAATTTTAAAAGGATATCTGAATTAATGAATATATATTTATGTTTTGGATCTAGAAAATAGCTTATTCTGAGGATGTTTTTTCTACACAGTAACAGCAGCTGTACATTAAATACTTAAATAATATGTATTGAAGGATAGAGAATAAGTTAAATTAAGTTTTTGAGGCAAAGGTAATTTTCTTATAAGTGTGTGAATAATCAAAGAAGTCAGAAGTGAGATGAAGAATGTTCAGTCACTTTATGTAATACATTTTTCTTAATACCTACTTAGAATTATTTAGAAAACATAATAATTCCTTAGAAGTGCTTCCTTCACTCTCCAGTCAAAAAAAAAAAAAAATTACATGAGATTAGCCTTACATGGAATAAAAGGCATCAGAAGAGGAGGCAAATTTGAGAGTCTAAAGCATTGTGGAGCCTTCAAATGTGCACGTTCACTGGGAGTGAAACTCATCCCTGTGTGATAGTCAGGACCAACCCAACTTAAAACTTTCAAAATCCCTTTTAACAGCAAGACCTGATGCAGGGCACTTGGGTGGAGAAGAAGTGAATCTCTTCCGTGGAGAGGGAGCTCAAAGACTTTGGGAGAGCATTGCAGGAGAAAGCTCAAGGTTTTGAAAATAGAGGAAAGCAGAAAGGGAATAATCACTGAATAACTGCACACTGAGCACCTGCTGAATTCAATGTTTGACTACATTAAGAGCATAATCTCTTCAGCACAGCAATTCTGCTGCTTATTAGATAGTTCACCTGTTGGAAAGCACGAGAGCCTCCAGTTTTATCATCAGGAAACACGTCTGGAGTGATGAACAAGGCTGAAACCCGACTGTGGAGGGAGTTTTCTGTCAGACAGAAAAGATGTGTTGCACTTAAACCCTTGGGTTTTACCAGCTCCTGTTGGTTTCCCTTCCCTGGCAGTGTGGGATGGATCTTGATGGTGTTGGATGCTGACCTGAGCACTGGGAATCTTGGGAAGCAGCACCACTTGTTCCTGTTAATATCTGCCAGAAAACATAGAGGAATTAATATGGAATTCTGTCCAGTCTGGGGCAGGATTTTTAAAGGTCTGATGAAGATTTACAGTCCCAGTGTTATTGCTCAAGAGCACTAAATTTTAACCTCTCTTCAAGCAGTGGTGCTGTTGACGCCATTAGGAGTTGTTAAACAGCAGAACTTAACGTTTAGGATGATGTGAGGCAAAAAATCAGGAGTAGTTGTGCAGTTTTGGGGTAACTGTGGGACACCCTGAGGGAAGATGTCAACCCAAAGAATGTAAGGTGGGACTGACAGATCAATCTGGTGAAGGTGGCTGAAACTGTCTGTATTTTAAGTGTTCTACTCTAGCCTTAAGGAATGCAAATTTATTGGAATAGCTGGAGAAAAAGACCACCATATTTAGGTTTATTTTTATATTTATTTCCAAAAGAAAAGAGTCAATGTATGAAGAAAACACAAGGTTAAACTTCTTTTGGTACTTGTCATATTACCAGTGATATATTCAGAGATGCATATTTAGAAGTCAGTTTTGTTTTTTCCAAGGGAAATCTCTGTGGTCAGGAAGAGAAATTCAGGCCTGGAGGTTGTGGCCAATTTAGTCCAAACACTGCAGGAGCAGTTGCACCAAACTCACAAATTTTAAGCTCTAAGTCATGTTTTGTGACCTCTTTGTCATGAACTATGGGCATTCACTGGCTGAATCCATGAAAACTTGACCATCTATGCAGGAATTTAGTTTTATAACCCATTACACCACTCATCTAGTTTTTTAAAATAGATTTAGATTATATATGGATTTAGATTTTGTTTACATATATTTATTTAGACAGAAGTAGTCCTTATTGCTCTTCAGTGGCAATGTGGTTGTGTAGAAGTTACTCTTGCCATCAATGGATGAATTAAAGCTTGATTTTATATGCTGGCTCAGATGGAGGATTGCTTTGGATCCACACAGCTTTAACTCCAGAAAATAATTTCTTCCTAGAAGTGCATATCTTGACAGGGAATATCCTGCAGCAAAGGAACTCCAGCACAGCAAATTCAGAGCAGAAAAGCCTCCAGTGCTGTTGAGAAGACTGGGAGAAATCTTTGTTGTGGTTTTTTCCCAAACCCAGCATAGCAGTCAGGTTACTGAGAATCACATTTGGTCCAAAGTTTATCAGAGTTGACTAAAACTGTCCCTTCCAAAGGAAATGCCAAGGGCAGATGGACCCACTCCTACTCCAGGCTAAGAGCACAGGCTGGGTGCTGTGCATGAGGACATGGCAGAAGAGTTGTTTTCCATCCTGTCACCTTTCAAAAACCCAGTGTGAGCCTTTTATCTGCTGTGCAACAGCTGAAACTACCAAATGGAAATAAAATAAACTTAGACATTGTTACCCTAAACCAGAGAGGCTGACTTTACACCAAGAGATCCAGTGACTGTGATATTTAATAGCATTCAGGGATATCTAATTTGCAATCTTTTCATCAGGTCCAATTAATTCATGTTATTTGTTTGCTATTATAAAGTAGCTTCTATTTCATATCTCTCTTGGCCACCCAGGCCCTGTTAAATGTCTTGCACTGTGCCTTACTGATCTTTAATATTTATTTTGTAAGGTGAAGCACAGTCTATCCTCTCTCCTTGTATAACCACCTAAGCCAAAAATCCCCTTCAGTTAGTAAAGAGCTTAATTTTGCACCTTAGTTTTTTGTCACACCTCATGACACCGAGTAGATAATCATTACTGCCACTAATGGGGCTGTAATCCTTTCACAGGTATTCACTGAAACTGCTGGAAGTAACTATTGCTTTGGCTGATCTAGGGCTCAGTATTATGTGGTATGTCAGGAAAATAACTGTGGGATTCTCTCACTGTAAATTGTTTTTACAGACCTGCACAGCTCTGTGACATCTCCAGGGGGGTTCAAAGTTAAACCAACCAGAACTTAAACCAGGACCTGCCTGGGCTGGTTTGCAGAATCCACCTCTCTATCCCACTCCCATAATGTTTAAATTTCCTCAGTCACCAGTTGGAGAGGATTGGGAGTACAATAAATTGAGCTAAATGAATTCATGCTTTTTTTAAAGAATCACATAAGTATAGAAAGGCCTCAGTAGGAAGGGACCAGAGAGATCATCTCATTCCAACCTCTCTGCCCAGGGCAGGGACACCTTCCACTGTCCCAGGCTGCTCCAAGCTCCATCCAGCCTGGCCTTGGACACTCCCAGGGATCCAGGGGCAGCCACAGCTTCTCTGGGCACCCTGTGCCAGGGGCTCCCCACCCTCACAGGCAAGGATTTTTCCTAATACCTAACCTAATATCTAATCTGCTGTTGGTGTGAAGCCATTCCCCCTTGTCCTGCCACCCCAGGCTCTTGTAAATTGTCTCTCCCCACCTTCCTTGCAGGCTCCCTCCAGGTCCTGGAAGGCCACAGTGAGCTCACCCCAAAGCTTTTCTTTCCCAGGCTGAACATTCCCAGCTCTCCCAGCATTTCCTCCCAGCAGGGCTGCTCCATCCCTCTGATCATCTTTGAATTCCTCCTCTGGATGCTCTCCAGGTCCTCCCAAGGCTGGGGCAGCTCTGCAGGTGGGGTCTCACCTGAGTGGGGCAGAGGGGCAGATTTCCCCTTTCACCTGATGGGGCAGAGGGGCAGATTTCCCCTTTCCCTGGTGCCCTGGTTCTGGGATGAGCCCAGGGCTGTGGGCTGTGCTCATCCTTTGCTGGTCCATGCCCAGCTGGGCCCCAGGGTCAGAGCACAGCAATGTTGTTCTGAGCACCCACAATGCTGTTTTTGGCACTGACACTCCTTCAGCGTGCAGGAGAGATCCTGACCTGCCTTCCTCCTGGGGCTGCACACAAGGTTCTGTAGCAATAAGAAAATTATTTGTATTATCTCAGTCAATTAAGTAGTGTATTTAGAAATAATGAGGTGAAGCCCAGAGCTGTAAGGTGTGGTATGTGTTTTAACAAAACAAACAAACAAATTATAGGGCTGGAAAATTCATCCTAGCCTGAATGAGGAATAGCAGCTTTAGTTAAATATGTAAGCAGTAATATTCCATGAAATGTAGAGTAAAATTAAAAAAGAGAGCCCCATCTCAGAGTGAACCTCAAGTATCCTTGTTAAATCAGAAAGGAAAAAAAAATAGAGATTTGTGGGTTTTTTTTTCTGGGGGAAAAATAAATATAAAAGGTCACAGCATGTCTCTAACTTATGTGGACATGGCTGGAGGGAAATGCTGTGTGCAGAGCTCTCCCATGGACTGCAGGCTGCAGCTCAAAGCAGTAATTGTAAGCGATCAGTGAGTGCCCTGCTTCTGCCCTGTGCACTTGTCTGAGGAAGAAGATCCTGGATGTTGGGATTCCTGGGGGAAAATCACTGCCATTGGTGCTGAGACACAACTCTGGGTTGTAGCCAAATCCCCAGCTGGACCCACCACCACAACAACAGAAAAAGTTCTGTGACATTTTCTGGTGTTTGATAAAGGCACATTAACATCTTAGCCATGGTTGACTCTTGCTTGGGGTTTGGCTGTAGGAATGAGTTACTGTGGCTTGACAAATAAACAGAAATCAGCTCAGCCCCAGAAACCAATTTGGTGCACCCTCCTAGCCTGTGGCAGTGGGAAGGTAAAATACATTATCAGCTGGAAAGAAAGAAAGAGGAAAGAAAGAAAGAAAAGGAAGAAAGAAAAGAAAGAAAGAAAAGAAAAGAAAGAAAAGAAAGGAAGAAAGAAAGGAAGAAAGAAAAAGAAAAGAAAGAAAGAAAGAAAATAAAGAAAGGAAGAAAGAAAGGAAGAAAGAAAAAGGAAAGAAAGGAAGAAAGAAAGAAAGGAAAGAAAGGAAGAAAGAAAGAAAG
>VZTT01054053.1:146533-157175 GCA_013400855.1 Buphagus erythrorhynchus
AAAAAAAAAAATTCAACAGCCACTTTGGTTCACAATTTTCAGCCAAATCTAGGACAGAAGAAAGCAGGGGATCTTGCTGAATTTTGTGTTCAATCTGTAAGAAAAGAATAGAAGTTTGTTGAAGTGGAGAGATTTTTTTGAAACTCTAAAGCTGAAGGGTTTCTTCCTTTCTTGGTAGAAGATAATTTTCAGATTGTGTGCATTTATTTAAAGACAGGTTCGCACTTGCAAAGCCTGCATGTCCTTTTTTCTGAACAAAGCAGGATATGGCTGAGCTATTTCCCACCTCTAGCCTGTGGCTTCAGCTGAAATTCTGGCAGGGCATAGAGCAGAGCAAGCAGAGAGGGACCTGGTCCCTTCTGGGACATGGTCAGCTCAGGAGTCTCCTGCAGCCTCTCCAGCCCTTTCCCTGCTGTGTTGGATGGAGCTCCCTGCTTGGCATGACAACAGTTCCAGGTGGCAATGTACAAGTGACTTATTTCCCAAGCCTGCACTCTGCAGTGGCAGTCACCTCTAATTAAATAGTTACAAGAAGTTGCTTTCAGGCAGTTTCAGGGCAGCAAGAAAAAAACTTGCTTAAAGGTAGGATCAGGCACAGCTGCAACAACATCTCCCTGAGGGCATCTAATGTGCATGGAGTAGAAGTTGAGGGATGTGTCTGCAGTGGTTTAAACTTCTCCTTCAGCGTTGCTATGACCCATCTGGAAAGGAGATTATTCCAATTCTTACTTGGCCACTAATGCATGCACAAGTTGCAATAGGATCATCTCCATGACTTTTGTTTTATTATCTTCTTTCTTCTGCTTTCTGGAGAAAAGCTCTGGCACTGGTGTCACCCAGAAGCTGGTGATACTTGTTCTCCAAATGGTCTTTTTGCTGTGTGGCTGATGGAATCAGGGCTGCCAAGGCAGTTGTGTATGGGAGACCCCACACCTACCCTTGGGAAGGCTGAGAGAACAGGGTTTGTTCAGCTTGGAAAAGACAAGCTTTGGGGTGAGCTCAGTGTGGGTTTTCAGTCCATGAAGGAGCAACAAGAAAGATGGAGAGAGATTATTTATGGGGACATGGAGAGCCAAGGCATGGGGAATGGCTTCAAACTGAGAACAGGTTTAGATTTAGAAAAATTCCTCCCTGTGAGAGTGGGGAGGCCCTGGCACAGGGTGCCCAGAGAAGCTGTGGCTGTCCCTGGATCCCTGGAAGTGTCCAGGACCAGGCTGGATGGGGTTTGGAGCAGCCTGGGACAGTGGAAGGTGTCCCTGCCCATGACAGGGGCTGGAATTGGATGATGTTTCAGGTCCCTTCCCACCCAAACCATCCTGGGATTCTGTGATACAGGTGATGCCAGCTGTAGGAAATGCAGCTGGAATCTGCAATGCTGGGCTCAGTCTGAGCATGTCCATGTGTAACTGTGAGTAGAATCCCAGAATGGCTTGGATTAGAAAGGACCTTAAAGCTCATCTTGTTTCAAACCCTCTGCTGCAGGCAGGGACATCTTCTACTACACCAGGCTGCTCAAACCCTCATCTAACTTGGCCCTGAGCACTTCCAGGGATAAGGCAGCCACACCCTTTCTTGGATACCTTTTTCAGCACCTCGGCCAACGGGAGGAACTTGTGTTTCTGATATCAGGAGACACCAGGTTACCCGTGCTGAGTGCTGTAACTGAGAATGGCTGTGGGTGTTTGTGCACAGACAGTGTGACACCAAAGTTTTGCTCAGCAGAGGGATGCCTGGAGCTCCAGCAGCTCCTCCTTGGGCACAGCCCTGGCTCCAGGCAGGGTCCCAGCTCTGGGAAGGTCGTGGCATGTTTGTGCAGCAGTAGCAGCAAGGTGTGAAGGCTCTTGTGCTGCCCTCCCTGCCCAGCTCCACACACCCTGTCCCTGCTGTGGCAGCTCTGCTGCGACAGCACGTCCTTCTTGAAACCATTTCAGAGCCACAGATGACATGGGGAATCAGGCAGCTGACATTTGCAGGGAGATTGGAATGATTCACTGTTCTCCAAGATATTCTGCTCAGGGAGACCCTCACTGCTGGTGCTGTTCGTGCTGAGGACTTGTTTTATTTTTTCTGTCCTAGATGCTGTGGAATATTGTACTCTTTTGGCAGATTGATTCTAGGTTGAACAATACCTCCTTGGCCTTTTTGGTGAGGCTGCAGTGGTGCTCTTGGTGTGAAAGTGTGCCTGGGATGTGGGTAGTGGCTGTTTTGTTAACCCTGTGCTAACAGAGGAATCGTGTGAAGGCAGGCTCTCTGTCCAAAGGAGACTGGATTTGGCAGCCAGAGTGAGCCAGGCAGGGGATAAAAAACTTCCCTTGTATAGTTCCTGTGGTTGTCCCTTCATGTCCCTGGCCCATGGCATATCCCTCTGGGGCCAGGAGCCCAGGGACATGAAGGGACAGCTTCCTTTCCTTGCCCTGGGTTGTGTCTGTGTAGGAGTCTCAGGAGGGGTGTCAGATGGGGAGTCTGACCCGATGAAAGAGGCACAGGACTGTTTCTTGGGTATTTCCACATTTATTTATTGTGGTTTTTTACAAATGAAAGGTGGAGCTGCTGTCAGAGGATGAGGCTCTGGAGAGGTTTTTAGACTCATGTAAAGGATGGGCGCCTGGGTAAAAGATTTACTGTGTGCAAACAAAACTCATGTCCTTGCACTCTCTGGGAAGTATCAATAGCTGCTCTCTCTCTCTCCTCTGCGTTATTTTAATTAAGATAATGAGTTTTAAACTTCATTTTGGGTGCTGTGCATCCCCTTTTCATGCCCATGGGTCTCACCAGGCCCACAGCACACACCAAAGGCAGCAAAGGTGATGCTGCTGTAAGGCTCTGAACTGTCTTAACAATGCCAAGGAGACAACTTTGCTCAGTAAATGCTGCTTTTTCACCTCTCAGAAATCCAGAGGATTCAATAACAAACATGCTACAACAATTGATGCCTTGGGTTTCCAGATAACTGAGGCCATGCCACAAGAACCTAAGTGCTATGAAATACCAGTAAATAAATTGAGGAAACAAGAGCTGATGTTGTAACCACTGGGAAGTACCTACAGATTGCAATCCATGGAGTTGTTTTTCATTTGCTTTGGTGCCTTCCATAGCACTCCCCTGCCATGGTTTATTTCAAGGAAAATGCTTTTATTGACATTGGAATGGGACCATTTTGAGAAGGGACTGGGGACAGGATCAGAGGTGGTAATTCCTTACACTAAATTTCATCCCACGAGTTCTTTGCACAAGAGGAACAGAACTTAAGTGAAAAACACTTGTTTTGTTCTACGCTATTTCACTTTTGTGCTGCTGGATTTTTTCTAGAGGTCTTAATAGAAGGCACATCAGTTATGATTTTTAAAAAAATCTGACTTAATTGTCTATATCATTGAAATGAAGGTATATAAAGAAGTAGAGAATAATGAGGTGCCTCATAGAGCTGCTCCACCCAAATGCAAGGCTTTGCTTGTCACAAGCTCTGTGTAAGAAGATCTGGAAACTTTCCACAGTGCTGAAAATCGCTGTCCTGCCTGCAGCCCATGGCTCTCCTGGGACAGAGGCCCCTGCACATTCCCTCAGGGATCTCCATGCCTGCTGGAGTGGCACTTTTCTCAGTTGCAAACCACACTGGTTTTAAAAGCAAAACTTGTACCATATCAGGTTTTTAAGAACGGGGCCCATTTAAAAAAAGACAGAGTTTCTTTAAGGTTTCTTTAACCCCATTAACACAGCTGTTAAGAACATAACCACCAGACTGTGTTTATTTTTTGTGGGAATTCTTGGCAATCACTCAGGGGATGCTGTTTCCCCCATTTATTTGCTTCTCCCTCCACTAGAGGCAGAAATTCAGCTTTTGCTCTGTTGAAGAGAGTAGGAGAGCTGCCATCAGGGCTCTGTGCCCAAGTCATAGGGGAGCAAAAACTGTCTGGTTGCTTTGTGATAAGACATCCAAACCAGGTGTTCCTGAGCCTTTCATAGGCTGTTTCCTCTGACAGAATGGACAGGTTTGGATTTTAGGGTCTGAGGACGGAGATGCCTGGCTGATTTGGCCTATTATTGCATCATATACAGCTATCACAGAAGGTTTGGGTTGGACAGGACCTCAAAGCCCATCCAGTGTCACCCCCTGCCATGTTCAGGGACACCTTCCACCATCCCAGGCTGCTCCAAGCTCCATCCAGCCTGGCCTTGGACACTTCCAGGGATCCAGGGGCAGCCACAGCTTCTCTGGGCACCTGTGCCAGGGCCTCCCCACTCTCACAGGGAAGAATTTATCCTCAATATCTAATCTAGATCTCCTCTGTATTTGTGTCCTCTTCTTAAGCTGTGACACAAAATATTTGTTCAAACATTTATGTGGCCTTCTCTCCCCCATTTCCTCTTAAGTCAAATGAGAGTTTGTTGGGTCTTTTGCTGAATTTCTGGCAGGTGCTCACATGAATCTGAACAGACTGAAAACCATGTGAACCCCTTCCATCTGTCTCTGGGGGTAGAACAGGACATGCCTAGAAAGTAAAAAAAGAATAACTCTTAATCAATAAAAATCTTTCTAGTGATTTTTCTATATCTAGAAGTTAATTTTCAAAATGTATTAATAGTCTCCTTCCCCTTGACAACCTCATCTTTCACTGGTTTTGACTTCAGTCACTGTACAAGCCAGAGTTGAAAGAAAAATCATTTATTCAGTTTTCCCCTCCTTTTAAAAAAGGATTGTATTCTATACTGGGTAGACAGTAATATTATCTTGTAAATTTATTTTTTTTTTCTATCAAAATGTTTCTTGTGCTTTTTAACATGGAAAATGACCATATTTCTGAAATTTAATGCACAGTGTTGGCTTAGTAAGAGAAAAGAGCATAATCTAAAGATGGATCATTGAAAAATAAACACTAAAAATCTTGAATACTCTTAAATTTTTGGCACCTGAGGACAGTTTGTTAAGAATGGGACTAAATGTGGTCTAATGTCCATTATTTCCTGTTAATTTTTCTGACATCAAAGAGGGTGAAACAATCCCAATCTTTTATAATGTGATAGAAATATTTTTACTATGATTATTTAAGGTAAATTCTTAGATTAAGTGTGGGAGGGAAATGAGTTTAATCATCAGATTAAGTAATCCTAATCTTCAGATCAGAATTTACTGTAACTAAAGATGAAATTATTTTATGCATTCTTGAGATTGTGAATAGTTAGAATATTGTCCCTTGCTTGGGGAAGGAACAGTGCTCTGCAAAAGGTGGGTTCTGCACTGCCTCTTCTTCCTAATCAGGTGTTGGGGATGTTTTGCACCTTGTGCTGCTTCTTCCATCCCCAGTACGGGTTTAGGATGGCTGTGCAAGGCTAGGCTCAATTGTCTGTTGCAGTTCAACCTCAGGGAATCAAAGATTTTCGACCTTAGAGCCACAGTGGTGAGTTAATGGTGCTGTTAGCACCTTCAGATGGCACAGCTGCACAGGGAGCAGGTTGCCCATGGGCTGCTGTGTCCTGCAGAGGTGGTGGCTCATGGCATGGCAGCCCAAGGAGCAATCTTGAGAGGAGCTGTCTGAGATGTTCAGAAGGGCCAGTCAGTTAGTTCACTCCATCCCTGCAGATTAGGAGAAAGATGATAAATTGCTGCTGTTTACAGCTAATGGTCTTGTATTGAATATAATTATTTTAAGCATTCAGCCACGCCTTGACCCACACGGTTGCTGTTGGGATCATCAACTCTGCGTCGTGCTGACACCTTGAACCTGTGACTTAGAGGAATAAGGCACTTTTCTGTTTTTTTAAGCCTGATATCACTGAATCCTGCACGTGCATCCCGTGCTGTTCTTCCCTCCTCCTGCTATTCCTCTACCTGGCCTCGTTTCCCGCTCGCTGTTTCGTTAGCGGTGGCGCTCCGATGGCTCGCGTTTTATGTCCACGCAGTTCTGGAGTTCCCTTACCATATGGTCATCCTGATGTTACCATTTGCCTCAATCATTCTTTTTGTAGCTGCTTGAACATCTTAATTGATCTCCTGAGCTATGTTAAAGATTTATAACAGACGTTGGTGTAATTCATTTCACGAGCACGTAACTGCGCCTTTCCGTCTGATTGGGCGTCCACACCTCTCCCTCATAAAAATGCACAAAAAGCTTGGCCTTGTGTCTCTGTGGTAAAATAATGGACGTCTTGAAGGATGTTAGAAACCTTGTACCACTCTACTCCAGCCAAAAGGATAAGCTGTGGCCCCTCTGTTGGTGCTAATAAGGTGTTCTCTGCTCTCTCTTAAACAATGCCTCAAACTGGAGAACTTTTCCTTTCTCCACTAGTAGCAGAGATGGTGAAACTTTTTTTTTTTTTTTTTTGAGTACTATTCAAAGCCATGTGTTGATACTATTGTTAAGCTGAAATGCATATATCAGAGTGGTGATGGTGCCAGGAACTGCTTTTGGCCAGGCCTGTGTTTCTTAGTATATGCGGCAGAGGCATGTGCAATTAATGATGTTGGCAAAAGGAGCACTGTAGGAAGAGCACACGAAATGAGAGGTTTGATGGTTTCTGCAAAGTACTGTGCCCATCTTTTCATGCAGAAAATGAGTAAACCATTACTCTACATATGATTGGAGCAGAACAGAGCACTTTTTGATGGGGTTTGTCAGAGAGCATTCAGAAGAAGCTGTATATTAGAAGATAAATTTCATCACCCAGTTAAGAAAATATGTCTAAGTGTAGATAGGGAAAAGATAGGGCACGTCCTTTGTGCCATTAGAGGGGTGGGTTTTTGAGTATAAATGAGAGCCAAGTCTGTCTGATGGAGAATTTTCATCAGGATATCCAACTATGGTGTCATTGTGGAAAATGATCTTTAGCAGGTGTTTTTCTCAGGAGTTGCAGCCTTTGTGATTTCCTTTCTCACCTGTGCCACTGCAAATGAGCTAAAACCTTGATTTTCCTTCAGCTTTAGTCTTGTTAGAAGGTGTCAGTCTGGTACCAGATTTTGCACTTCTTTGGTAGAACCTCTGTGTAACAGTTTGTGGTCAGACTTTACCGTGCACTGGCCAAACACTCAGCAAAGCAAGTTGGGTGAAGAATTTGTCTTGCAAAACTTTTTAGGAAAATTTTTAGTGGATGTATGCAACCCATTTATTTATTTGCTAAGAGTCTTTCACTCCCTCCTCTTTGTGGTAGTAAGGTATTTGAACATTACTTTGTGTCCATGCAGGTAACAGATATTTTAGTTCAAGTTTTTTTTTGATTTCTCAGTGGTGGTATCTCTTCTAGGCTGAACCATTTCTGATCTCAAATGTCTTGTATTTCTTTTTGGAAACTGAGGTCCCTTTAGGGAAAATCAAAGTACTCAAAAGCTTTGTGTGATGTATAAAATTGGGATGAAGCACAAACCTGTGTTTCAATTCTCTCCCCTGTAAAAAGAAATAAAAACTATAAACATCAAAGGAATAATGTTAAAATATTAAGTTAAACTTTGTTCTAAAGTCAGAGCCTATTAATTAATCTTCTTAACACATTTCAGTAATCTTAAAAGCTGTATAAAGTTTGATATTCTTAATTTTTTTCCCTAAGGAATGGATTGAGCCTTTGGTCTTAGACCTTCCTGTAGCATGCCCATAGTTCATGGACAAGGTTGCAATGAACCTTCCGAGTTTGGAAGAATCTCTTTTTCTGAGCAGTACAGAGTAACTTATGGCTTATTTTTCAGATACAAATCCCTATTTTTCTCCACTTTGGAATACTTCAATTTTTAGATGTTTGTGGAGTTTCAAAGCAAAAGTGACATGATCAGATAAAGTCATTTAATAAGAGAAAATCTTTCATAATAGTATGACAGCCAAGATATTACCTCTGATTCTTCAGTTCTGTTCCTCCTCATCTCCCCAAAATCTTCACTCTCCAAATAACTTTCTGTGGTGTGTGCCATTCCTTTGAGGATAGAAATAGTGAATTTATTGCCTGGGTAGTTATATGGGAAAGGTCCAACTTTAACCCAAGGAAGGTGTTTCATAGTTGACTAGAGTCTTTATAAATAGTCTTCTATTCTGCTTGGAAATTCTGCAGAAAAATCTTCCCAGCTTTTGTTTCAAATAAACCTCATGAAGTAAATATAAAAAAAAAAAAAAAAAAAAGGAAAATCAGACTGAAGGAAGAAGCAAGCAATAGGTGTGTGTGTGCTCACCTTAGCAGTAAAGTTTGCTGGTGTGTTGTCCATCACTTCTGCCTCCTCCAAGGAAGCTGCCTGTGGGACTGGCAGCTGAACATGGATATTTGGAAACAGCCCTCGCACCAGGCCTGTGTTTGTACATAGTGCTGGAACAGCTGGTTTGGATTTTAAAAATTCTGTTTTTATTAGAACACTGACTCTTGTTTATCGTTATTGATTTTATTGGGTTATTATTGACTGACTGCACCCCATGGGCCTATTAGTGAAGTGCTAGTAAAGCATTAAAGGAAGACTTGGGCTTTTCTGTGCTTTGTACTTACAACATTTGCTTTTATCGTGACTTTTAGCCAGCTGCCTAACTACAAACATGGGCAGCCTCACCCACCAGAGACTGCAAGGAGGACAAGAAAGCAAAGAATTTTCTGCTTTTTTCAATCTTTAGAAGAACAAAACAAAATTTTGAGGTTATTTACTGTTTTCTTTGATTAATTCTAAGGGAAATGTTTACATCTTTCTCATCTCCCTAAGACTTCTGGCTAATATTAGAAATAGAACAAACTCATCAGTCTTACTCAAAAAAGAAAAGTTATTGCAGATTGTTTTTATTATTATATGCTATTTGATCTTTCTGGGTGGAAAGGGAAATTTATTTTCTTATTAATATGAATCAAATGATACATGATATTCAATTTAAGCCGGATCAGAGTTGAGTGAACTCTGACTGGTAGTATATCAAAATCTAGAGGCCATCCTAATGAATTTTTAGGTATCATTGACTCTCTCCTAAAACAGTGTGTCTTCTCATAGTACTGTAGTCTCTGGATGCTCCCACTGATCCAATAATCCTTTGCCTGTACCTTTAGTGTTATTTTTCTCTCCCCTGCTCCACAGGAATGAAGTAATCACCTTTTTCCAGTGTACCCCAGTTAAGAGTTATGGGCTGGCCTTACTGAGCTGTAGCAGCATCAGGGGAAGAGGCACTGAGCAAGTATTCATGGTCTCACTTGTGAAGATCCCATTCCAGGAAGTGTCCAAGGCCAGGCTGGACAGGGTTTGGAGCAGCCTGGGACAGTGGAAGGTGTCCCTGCCCAGGGCAGGTGAGGTGGGCTTTGATGTCCCTTCCAACCCAAACCATTCCGTGATCCTGTGATTTATAAAATACTGGAATAATCGACTTCATGAATACATGAGTGCACCCTTTTCACCAAAGTGTCCCCTCATGAAACTAAGAAGTTCCAGAACAACTGAGGAGAAAAGGAGGGGATAGCAGAAGAGACATACAGGAGTCCTGGAAAAAGGAAACTGCAGGAGCCATAGGGAAGTGGTGGAAGTGTCCTGGCATTTGAGCACAATGCATGCTCATATTCCACTTGGAAGCAGGAGTTTGTGTTCCCAAAACTGCAAGCAGACCATCAGACTGGGAGGGCAAATAAGTCTCAAACAGGTCCACTTTGCTATTAATAGTAGCCTGTTGCTGCTCCTGACTGCTAAAAATGCATTACAGGATAAAATAAATGGGATAAAAATGATTCCTCTCTAAGAACAACAAAGTCACCACACATTAATTATGAAAGTCATATTTTTATCTGTCAAATCTACTGCTGTGAGTAGTAATAGCTTCTTCTGAAAGCTGTCACAAAGTGAAAACAGTGACAAAGAGATGTCTCTGCAGCATAATGTCAAGCTGAACTGGTGGGCAAACTTTATTCTGAATGTGAATGATGCATTTCTGGATTTGTGATAAGAAAACAGCATCTAGCATTGAATATACAGGTGTGAGCTATAGAAATAGACACATATCCATACGTTTTAAAACTGAAAATTAAGCAGATTTACTGCCTTGTCTCAGAAATAATTCACCAAATTTATATTTGTATTTACCCCCTTTTGCTGTGAACTTTGGGGATGGAAAGGATCACAACAGAAAAGAGGTGCTGAAAATCAGCTTGGGGTCTGAACTTTATGCAGGAGGAAAACTTACCTCAGGGTTGTAAATCCAAATATAAGTTTGTTTTTCAAAATTATCTTAATGCAGGTTCAGCTCACAAAGGAGTCTCTTAGCCACTTCCAGCCAATCCAGTGTGTGAATGTGCCATTAAATGCAGGAAGAACCCTGGGAACTTTGTGCAGATATGAATACATTTTATTTTAAAATCAATCTAATTTTGTCTTTGAGCTCCAGGATGGATGCAGCAGACAGCAGCCAGGCATCACCAGTTACTGTTTAATTTGCTGGTACAATCAAACAGTGAGATGCTCTCACAATTGACTGTGCCCACAATTTTGTGCTTGACTGCAGGTGCAAAATCGAGGATGCAAAAATCAGAACACAACTTGATGATTGCTTAAAAATTTGGTCCATTCCTGTTCAAAGATCTTTAACTTCTGTTTGTCACATAAAATAAAATATTTTGGATTTTTTTTAAATTTTTTTCCAGAATTGGAGTTTTTCACCAAAATTTTCTTTGAGGGATAAAAAAATCCACAGATACCACATTAATACTGTAATTT